>CAJDSM010099541.1:61-10719 GCA_903981925.1 Ostrea lurida
GCTTAATTACACACAACTGTACTATTTGCCAGAGAGAATCTCGGAAGATATGACTCCCGTACGCTGAGGGTCATCAAAATGCAAATTATTTTGGCAGTCAATTAACAATACATTGTCTCATGCGCAAGAGATAAAGCTAAAAACAGACATGGCTTCCTTTTTGAAGGTTGGCGACTCATTAAAATTGACGGTAAAAGGCTTCAATTGTCTACCAAAAATTGTTCCAAGGGAAATTTGTGTTAATTTGTAGGTGAAAATCAGTGGCATTGACTTTGGAAAACAGGAAAATTTCAAGCGACAGGCCCTAATTCTAATTCCCCAAACAGTGACGGAAGCCGACGACGACAAACAATAACAAGGAAAAAATCAAAAAAAATGCCTGCACGGTTCCACACGTAAGTGACAATCAAATTACAGAAATTAATGCCATGAAAATACCAATAGAAAGAACACGACTGAGCAAAATAGCATTTTTTAATGCGACATGAAGACACTATCGTCATGTCTGTTCGTTCGAATGGTGAACGAAAATCGAAAACTGCAGGAAATCCCCGTTTCTGAACTATCGAAGTTGCTATCGCCGTTTCAGTTAGCGAGTGCGAGGAAATCTGACGGTTTCCCATCTGATGAACCCAACTCTTGAGGGTGATGCAGTTTTGATCGTCAACTACGTCGTATTATCAATTATGGTCATCATAATGCCACTACCCAGAATTCGCGCGAAGCTGCGTGAAGTTCCGTCAGTAAACAAAAAAATGTTGAAACGCGAAGTGCAATGGTAACATGAACCAAAAAAAAGCGATGCAATAAAATGATGACAGAGCGGTCGATGCCTTGTGAATAGTGACGAGTGGGTGAAAAACACCACGACAGTAGATTCTTCAAACCTGTCGTTCACAAACAACGTACATTCGGTTTTAGGTGGGTTGCAGAACATCGCGACATCGGTCACTGAATTATTATTAATCTTTTAATGAGAGACCAAAACAAAAACCAGAACTGATTCTAATCCCCCGTGAGCAAATCGAGTTGGTTAAGACATAAGCTAATGGCCAATCTCGACAACCCTCACGTGTCTGTGTCAAATTTAACAAAATGCTTATGTCCGGAGAAATCGGCCAGTGGTTACAAGTGCAGGCAACAAACCATATTTAACTTAGCCTCTTCTAACAAAACTCTACCTTCTCCTGATGAACTTGGGTTGCAAAAGCAACCATTTTGTGCAAAAATAAACTGGGAAAGTATGATGCCGTCGTACTGGTGAAAAGCTCCGGTAATTCAAAGTGCCCGAAAATATTTAGTCCTAGAAACTGAATGACATACATCCAGCAAATCAGATCATGAGCAAATTGATCAGGTGTCACAAAAATGATTTCCGTCTTATCAACAAATTACAGTAACATCGAACGAGAATTCAGCATAAACAGAATATCCCTGTATCCTTCACTGTCTGAAACATCCCATGAATCAGCCTCAAATAACAGTTACGGCAGCGACTTTTGTCATCTCCAAGTGAATCAATCGTCCTCTCAACAATCCTCACTTCACATCGTGTCCACGGATGTGTTCAGAGTGAGTATATTGGGTGGAAATGATTCTACTGGATAGGGAAAATTTCAATATCCAATCGATTACAGTCAATCATGAAACCATATCGTGAAACAAGCCAGCCACCGTTCGAAAAAGAATTCGTCCTGTTTGTTGAAAATGCGACTCTGAATAGATTTGGGTCAGCGGGTCAAGGCGCGCTGGCTGACATAGATGACAAATACAAGTCAAGTCTTGATTCGCGTCGATCAAGTAGATCTATTTGTTCCTGTGTTATTTTGTTGTTCGTTACATAATGACAGAAAATTCACAATTAAAACTTTAAGATTAAAATTAAAGTTGAAATTCGTGATTAAGCGCAGTCTCGTTGTGTGTTATATCTTTTAACCTTATTTCTTACGCTCAAGTCATTTTTGCATAAGGTGCAAACGAGGGCTGAAGCCTACAGAAATGTAAACATTGCAATAGAGAAATGGAAAAGGAATAAATAAAGCGTTTAATTGATCGTTGTGATAAATAGAATCTTAAATTCGGGCTTATGGCATAGTGAAATTTATGAACCTTCGTAACCAGGTAAATATTTCCCGTCGCCAAGCTTCGGAAATATTAAATCCGGTACTCATTTCATAAAGGTTCCATATGCCATAAAGCCTCTCAAAGCACTCATTCAAGATCCTCTATATATGTGGTATTTAGGACAATTTTATTTTTTTCAAAGTCCAACTTGAAAAATGCAACTTATTCTGAGAATAGGTGATATGTTTTGTGTGTTTCTGTTACTGTAAGTGGAAAATACCACTACATTTGTATACGAAAAATAAATAGTTTTCACATTATTTGGAGAAATGAATTATATATGAGCGAATGGGAACTCGGATGATGAAATGCATCAGTATTCGAACTCACTCAAGATGTCGAACCAATACATGTTACCAGTATTCTTCAGAGTATGGGTAGTTGCTACATTGATTTTTGTAAAATAGGCACATCAATTGTCCTTTGCATGATTGTACATTTCATCGTTCCCTCCACACGATAAATTAAAGAAAGACATTTTAACATTATAGACAGTTGCTTCAACAAAAATGGAAGAAAGGAAATATTCATATATGGTGATCAACCATTCAAAAAATTACTTTACTTTGTTAAACTCCACTCTGATTCTACACACAATAACTCTGAAGTTGATATTAAATCAGCTTAATATTAGATGATAGAGGAATATCAATGATACATAGTTGTCCAAAAAAAAAATATCACAATAAACAAGCGTAAAACAAAAGATTTTGACGTACGTTCCGTGATGGGAGGAGTGTGACTTTCTTCATAATTCATCATAAATCATCAGATATTCTTGTGCTGTCCATGTCGTGTTTTGGCAAACTCGCATGGAAAATACAGATCTTCCTAACCATTCTCTGTGAACATGTTACATGGTACCTTATCTACATAGAACCTTATGCATATGTAAATAATCAATTGACGTGTAAACCCATTGTGTCTCGTTTCTCTACTCGTAAGTTTTAGATAAAGATAGTAATAATTATGTTCGGAAAACTTTTCTTTTAACTATGGGTTCAAATCACAGCAATACTCTATACCTTTTGTTATACATGTTAAATACCAGGGCACGAAACAGAGGAAAGGATAAGAGTGTGTATGTATTTGTCATATGGAGCTAAGAAAACCACACAATCAAACTAAAAGTATGTCCCGCATGATCTAAACATTTTTAGAGGATATTTAAAAAAAAAAAGAGACCTTGCTTCAATGCTGCGATCCTATATCAACCCAAGAAGACCGGGCCAAAGAGGGAAGTTTAGCCGCTATAAGGACATTTTTAATAACTCTAAGTGAGGCTTGAGTTTGGCCCCTAACAACATGCTTTTGGAGACTATTTTGGCAATCTCATCATCAAAGGTGTCAACAAATAATTACAATGTGGATAAACTATGCATTGGCTTTGAGTTTGTACGTGCATTGAAATAGACTTTTTTATATATCATGTACATCTTGTACTTCTACTTAAAAGGAAAGATGAATGTTAATTTTAACTGATGATATTGTAGCTATTACATGAATTTTTTTTTTTACATATCAGGATGGAAATACCATCCACTATACATTTATACATGTATCCATTATATAACTGAATTTTTGATTCCAGGTCCTAACTTGGAATAAATCCATTATGTTTGCAAAATTTTGAACAAATTCTTTGATTCATTCAGAATTTAGCAATCATTTAAAAAAACAAAAGGACACTTGTAAATTTTAGCAGAAAAACATTTAATATAAATACAATACAACTATACAGATGGGAAATTTGTAGTAAATACATGGATAGTATATGGGCTCTGCGATTTCTGAGTTTCTGACACATGTGCATTCAAATACATTAAACATCTGGGTGTAATCCATAGGATCCTGCACATTATTCAATATGGTTGGCCGATGTGAAGTTTGGTACCGTATTGATCCATCTTGAGTTTGGTTAAGGCGATCAGAGTTCCACCCACATTAATTGGGACAGATAATACCAAAACATCAAAGGATTCTACATTCTGGAATTTTTAAAATTCCTGTTCGCCTAGCAAGGAAACAAATCAAAATTAAGTTTGACATTACACCGGATAGCTATTATATAAATTGAATTGAATTATTTCTTGTTTTATTGCACCCACTCGAAATAGTTTCACCATATGGACACATCACCATTTGCAGTGAAGGGCTGCAAAATTTTAGGCCTATGCCTCAGGCACTCGGGGCCTCTTGAGCAGTGAGGATCTTTTTGTCGTGCCCACCACCTGTTGTGAACAGGGGCCTCGGTTTTTCCGAGTCTCATCCGAATGGACCGCCATTCAGTCGCCTTTTACGACACGCAACGGGGGTGCTGGGAGGAACCTATATTCTAAACCCGGACCCCCCACGCGTCCTATATAAATATAACCCAATATTAGTTATATAGTATTGCATAGAGCTTCCTATAATATACGAATCCTAGTTTTTGGCCATTATTCTGAATGTTATTAACACACATCTACATTGTACCAGTGCAAAGTTGCAAACCATAAATTTATAATTATTGCACAAATTTCCATTTTTTATTTTGGGCATATTGTATGTAATGTATAATTAATAAAACTTCTTCAAATACAGAGCAAGTTTAAGGAAATATTACCAGTCTTCAACTCTTGTTATTGGCTCCAACTCTGTGATCAATGGTGATTGGTCTACGTTATTCTTGTTACTCGTTTTCAAGTTTGTCGTTCAGAATTCTTGCAGCAAATACGCAGGAAAAAAATTACTTCTATTTATTTTAACAGTCTTAAATAACCGATATTTATTCATTATCTTTTGATGAATATTTTTTGTTTTCGATTAACGCAACCTCCAATTAAAGCTAGCTTAAATACACGATATTTATTCATTATCTTTTTGATTGATATTCTTTTGTTTTCGTTAACAACCTTCAAATGAAATTCAGTTTTGCTAAGTCACAAGCTCGATTTTTCTGCTCAAACTGGTCACTGAATTCCTCGTTCTTTGGAGATATTTTCTTAAAAGATCTCGGAACTGAAATTAAGGTTTCGTCCATTTTCTGACTGCGTAATATATCACAGTATTTTCAGTAAACGTAACAAAATCAACTTCGTCAGCGAAAGTCGTTTCGATTGTTAAAACAAAATAACCGGCAAGTTACGCTGGTGGAACATTTTTTTTTAGCGGCGTGACCTTAAAGGGGAATTAAAAACGGTGTTCGGAAATTAACTCGGAACGTAGCAATGAATATGCCTAACTATCTACTTGGACAATTTTCAGCTTACTTCTTATCATTTGCCAAGCTCCTAATAAAATCGTAATAAACACATGTATATCAAGATATGGAAGTTACAACCAAATTACTTTTAGTGTCTACCTTACAGATATGGAGGGGCTGAAAGTCACTAAAACGATTCGAACATCTCAAATATTGGACCATGTTTGACGCACCCCCCCCTTAAAGGGATCAAACGTGATTTCATCAATTAGTCTCCAAATGGATACATTGACTTTCATAGTTTCACCACATCAATAATTTTCGAATGTGCGGTAATTTAGACCGTTTTCTATGTAATTTTGAGCGAAATGCAATAGCACGTGTTTACTTAAAAATAGATTGACTTGACTAGTATTTAGGTCCAGAGTTATTGACTCACCCTTAGATTCATACATTAAAAAATTATTATCATTGCCTTGAAAAGTTTTGACCCCCCTTGTTGGAATTTTTTTCTGACTTTTGCCTGTTTTCTCTCATGAAGAAAGCACTTAAATTCCATTATACATTTTTAGTGATAACAATGACGATACAAGATAAATAATCTTGTTCTATAAGACAACTTTATTCAAACTTTCAAGCTCACATATTGTGGTGTTTTTGATAAAAACTGATTCTGATTAATGAATTAGCTCTATGTAGAATTATCCAGCATAGTAAGGGGAAAATTGCGATCCGTCTGTATTAACTTACGAGTTGAATGAAGCAATTTGGTTCAGCAGTAAAGGTATGTTATAACTAAGCATATCCTTACTGAAGAATAATTGTGAAAATTTTGCTGATCAAACAATCGATTCCGGCGGTTGTGCGATCGTCAGGGGATTGCTTACTCCTACTGGACTTTTGCGAAGGGCTGACTTTTACAATACGACGATGACTTGATATTTAAACCTACGTATCAATTATGGAAGCTCGTGTTGTTAAATATATCCAAATTTTAATGGATAGAGAGGATTTGTATTACGTTTCAAGGCCGTTTACACGGCAAGTCAAAAAAGTACATGTGTAGACTATGACCATCTTAAAGACTTGTTTGATTAAACAGATCTAATCCCTGCAGTACACGTTTTCCAAGGCTTAACTTACAGTCGTTTTACAAGGAAAGTTTTTGACTACATGTGTAACTTGCAATGTTCAACTACATTGTGCTGTCTCTTAAACATGGGCTAAAAATTATAACCAATATGACACAAAATGCCCTGGGTCCCACAGTGCTCACCCGAGTATCACCTTAGCACATATGGAAGCATTTTTCTATATAAAGTATTGTAGCATAATCAAACCATTGGACCATGAGGTTTAGCTAACCGTCTTCTGCACTTTGTTCAGGGAACATCATGAAAAATTTAACTTCTCGGACCACGTGGTAAGGAGAGAAATATTTAAAATGCATTTTATAATTTGTTATTCCCCTCGCGGGGATCCCACCAAAACCCCTTTAATTGTGCACTATGTCGGTATTTGTATATGGCTCAGTGGTTTTTGAGAGAAGAATATTTTCAAAGATTTTCAACCATGTGGGAATCCGAGATTAGAAATAGGTCTAAGTACCCATTCCTGTCGTAAATTGCGATAGATTGGGCAGTTCCTTGAATTGAGACGCAAAATCCGGTCCCCTTGTCACAGCAGGATGTGCACAATTAAAGATCCTCCATGCCTCAAACGGCCGTAAAGCGCCGAGCAAAGGCCTAAATTTTGCAGCCCATTACCGGCCAAGTTGGGGACGTCTTCCATATAAAGTGAAGATGTTTAAACAACCAATCAAATATTTTTTATACAACTGCATTTAAAAATGGTTTCCCATTGCATGCAAACCTAATTTAATCTTGCGCATATACTATCTTGAGTTTATGTTTCAAACTTCACAAATACAATGCCTTTATGACTAAATCGAAATAAACTTTGTTATGCAGGAGTTTTACATATACGTTTCTCAAGTATACGGTACAATTGCCATTAACAGATTTATTATAAATAGATATATAAAATACACACAAACCTAGAATAGCGCTAACACGTTACATAAGATAATCCGGAAATGTACAATCTGAAAACGGAATAATAAGAATTGACATAGCCCATGGAGTTAGTCCCAGTAAATCTCGAACCCCTTTGTGTTATGTCAGTTGGGGCTTAAGGCGGGTCTTGACCGGTTGATAATTGATGTGTACATCCTGCTAGGAACCTCATCCCTCTCCTTTGCGTGTATCCAGGGAGTCCGTGTTTGGTATTATGTTTTGGACTTACGGTTTTACATCACTGTCTGCGTTTTCTTCACCTTTCAATTTTTTTTGTATTATTCGATAGAGTTATGTACCGTATATACTCGCCTCATTAAGTCGAGATTTTAGGGAAAGTAAATTTGGTCACACAAAGTCTATGTCGACGTATAGCGCGAGTCTAGGAAGATCAGGCAATTTTTCTTTAGTCGGTAAATGATAGCAATTATTAATGTTAGCAACTCCGACGATTATCACGATCAATAGTCTGGACAATAGAAAATAACCAAATTAGTATTGACACAGCTAATAATAGTAACAGAGATTGAATATAATATTGACTTTTTGTTGAGAAAGATTAATAAAAATACCGCCATCATTTCTCAAAATATTTTTGTGAAACAGGCGGCAAATCAAGTGATAGACTTTTGATATTGCAAATTGCTAACTAATTTATAAATTTCTGGCGGGTCAATGCACCAAAACCTTCAAATAGACTCTCAAAAAACAACGACCTTTATTAGGCGGAGTATATACGGTATTCGGTTTTTAATTTGTTACAAAAACCGATCAGGTTAATAGATATAAAGATATGTAATTTGTTTGAAAGTTAAAATAAGCTCAATTAATGTTGAAAATGTTGAACGCCCATATATTTGATCATATCTAATTTATTTAAACGAAAAAGAGTTAAGCAATCTGAAAGATTTGACATCAACCACAGGCTTTTAATTAGTCCCGCTACCCCCCCCCCCCCCTCCCACCCCCCCCCCCCCCCCCCCCCCCCCCCCCCCCCCCCCCACCCCCCCCCCCCCCCCCCCCCCCTCCCCCCCCCCTTACCCCCCCCCCCCCCCCCCACCCCCCCCCCCTCCCACCCCCCCCCCCCCCCCCCCCCCCCCCCCCCCCCCCCTCCCCCCCCCCCACCCCCCCCCCCCCGCCCCCCCACCCCCCCCCCCCCCCCCCCCCCCCCCCACCCCCCCCCCCCCCCCCCCCCCCAACCCCCCCCCCCCCCACCCCCCGCCCCCCCCCCCCACCCCCCCCCCCCGCCCCCCCCCCCCCCCCCCCCCCCCCCCCCCCCCCCCCCCCCCCCCCCTCTTTCAAAGGGAAGCTGAAAATGTGGGAAATGCCAATAATATACTTGAAAACTTGCTAAACGATGTAACATGCACAGTATGATACATGTACTTTCGTCGCTTTGACAAATTCAGAAATGTAAGAGAGTTTATAGACACGTCTTTTTCTGTTCATCAGACCTTTGAAATTGATTCAGAATAGTTTTGATCTTGGAGTTTGGTCAGTTTTTGTAAATAAAGGTTTTCATTTATTTCAATGAATATATGGAAAGGATATGTAAACAACGTTAATTAATGGAAAGCCACTCTTTCTCCGTGCCACGGTCAGTTTATGGAAATTGGCTGCTGCAAATCAGTTGGGAATACCTTATCTAATATTGTGCAAGGATCGATTTGAACATTTATACGCAAAGGATCTTGATTTTGGAAAATAGTGCGTTTGTTTTACTATGTGAAGGAATTCCCATGTTAATAAACTACATACATCGCTTTACGCCAGCAAACTTCGTATGAAACGCTGCAACGCATTTTCTGAGGCAATGCTGATGCAAAATGACTCAGATTTCTTAACCCCCAGTAATGGATTTTAAGAATATGAAAATACTTTAAAACGTTTGAGACGATTTGAACATAGCATCTTCGTAATGACATCGGTCATCGCGTAATTCTGTATATTGATATGGCAACGAAAACGTCTTTCCATATATATGAGTCGTGTCCAAGTCAGCCGTAAACTGTAAAAGTCAGACCGATCTCGCGAAAGCACTAGCCACATGATCCCACCTCTGGTTGTACAGGGGTCGTTGTATCTGCCCAAACTTCGTGGGTTTTTATTCTATGTTGGGACTTACGAGAATTTGTCACTGTTCGTCAATGATCTTGCCTGCTTACAATTGCTAATGAACATACAACAGCAATTGACCCAATGAACGGCCGTACTGGCAACACTAAATCGTTATAACGACCAGAGAATTGCGAAATGGCCTGCTTAATTCGTGACTGTTTTAACTCCCAATGCAACTAACAATTGTTTATAAGTAGCCTGCCTCGATTAAAAGACTTGATCCATACACAGAACAAGCCTTGTATGTATTGATAAAGTATGAGGATCAGTAAGACCATCATGCAGGAGATGATGGAATGTTGCTACATTAAATATGGAAGTTGGACGATGAGTCTGACCATTAAAGTGGAGTTTTCAGTTCTGTCATCCTGTGCTTCTTGAATCCCTCCCGTTCCCCGCCGGCCCCGCCGCCATTTCTGGTATGTCTTTGCTTCTACGTTCGCGGGCTCTCATCGCCTCGACCTGCTGCCTGGGAAGGGGAGGGCAGAGGAGGAAAGAGAGAGGAGGGGAGAGCGGGAAAAGGAGGAAGCGGAAAAAAGGAGAGGAAAGGCGGGAAGAGGGGAGGGAGGAAGAGAACGAGCAAGGAGGAGACGAAGGGCGGGAAGGGAGAGAAAGAGGGTGAGCAGAAAGGACGCAGAGAAGAAGATGAGAGGAAAAGAAGAGGGGGCGGAGGAAAGCCGAGAGGGGGGAAGGCGAGGCGGAAGAACAAAAACGGAGCGGGGAGGGAGGCGAAGTGAAGGGAAGGGGCGGGAGAGGGGGGGGGGGCGGGGCGAGGGAGAGAGAGCGGAGCGGGAGGGGGGGCGGGACGGGGGGGGGAAAGGGGGGGAGGGGGCAGGAGGGGGCGGGGGCGAGGGGGGGGAGGGCGGGGAGGGGAGGGGGGGGGGGAGGGTGGGGGGGAGGGGGAAATTATTTTTAATAGATTTTTTATAGATAAAACGCTCGTCAATATACCGAAATGTCGAATTTCAAAGGCCACCGCTAGATATTGCTTCTTTTCATATAGAGCTTTTTGAATGGAATTCTATGCCTCACAAGGAATTCAAAAACAGGTCAGCACTAACAAGGGCACATCGTGGCCTGGTAATTCCACAGAGAGCTGTTGGAGGACCTGATTGCAAAAACTTACAAAGATATAATTGTCATGAGGAACTTCCAGC
>CAJDSM010099548.1:0-14720 GCA_903981925.1 Ostrea lurida
GACTCTAGTGAGCGTAAAGATATGTGGGTGGTTGGTGTATCCTTTGTGAGTTTTACTCACAGTAGCAGAGAGTCAATAATTTTTTTTTTCTGAATACGTCCTTCCAACGAACGGTCTTTTGCGCCATTGCAAGTAAATTGAACTGGGAATGTGTATACCCTACAACTATTCTCTCGTCGGATTAAAACGTGGGAATGTGTTGTATATTGAATGCACACTTAATACTGCGTTTGTCAGGACCGAACTGACATTCATTTCTGACTTGATGATGGTCCAGGAAAATTTATTTTTGATGTTTCTACTTAATTCCAAGATAAGTACATGAGCGATTGAGTTTCTCTTTGGTTTTAGTTTTTTATACGATAGCAGATGACATTAGTAAGACAAGCAAAGCCACTGGGGCGGTTTTCTTTCAAACAATTATAATAATGCTGGCAAATGTTCGTATATCCCTTCTTTCGCCGTGCAAGGTGTTAAATCATCTTTTGATACAAACAATTGCCTCACTAGACAAATCCAGTATGGGACCGCTTCATTATAGAAATTGTGTTCGGTAAATAGCACATGTAAATCCAATCTACAGAAATTGAATTCCGTATCAAATTCGTGTTGCAACAGGAAAATAGTGATTTTTGAAGACATAATGAGAATGCGTCACACTTCATAGGAGGAAGTCTCAAGTGTAATAAGTTAACACAGAACGGAATGTTGTCACTAGTAATGACATGAGGATGATGAAAGTGAATAGATTTTCAGAAGATGGTAACGAAGTTAGTGAACAATACAAGTGGATGGTGATTGCGTATATTGAAAACATCAGTTGATTCATCTACGTGCCTACGTGGTACAGTACTTAAAGTCACCAGTGGTTGATGGAACTGAAATTCCTTACATGTGAGAAATGCTTGATCTTGAATAGCCAGCCAGCTTTTCTCTGGAATCTTTTGGCAATGGTGATTATCTTTATAACATATAAACAACTGAACAAGACTACACATTTTTAATACACATGTTTCGGATTTCCAACATTGATCGGTTAGGAAGCGCTCACTAGAGAGCATGATTTGTCGAAATGCGCATCTGGCTGCATCCAAAGATTGGTACCGTATAAGATTTACATTAGACAAGTCCGTGTCCTAAATAATTTGTTTGATTTCAGACAATCTGAACATACCAAGATCTTCTCATGGGTCTCTGGTCTTACTCTGACAGTAGCTAAGCACGCACATTCTCCCCCTCACTCAATCCCTTTATTTGTGGATTGGGTAACTATTCATCTGCAATCTTTTGTTCTTCGGCGCTGTTGTCCATCGCGTTTCCAGTGACATTGGCTAGAACATCACATATGAAGTCTCTTCGAATGAGGTGGGCCCTGCAATTCGGCTCATCCTCATCCCCGTTTTACATTCTTTGGTGATTCACATTAAACCTATATTAATTATATGAAGTAAATTGACTGAATATTATAAAAATTCTGAATAGCGAATAAAGATTGTTGGCTAGCATCCGCGATAATACGTTTTTAGCGAAAGAAGATGTTGGCACTTCTATCCATAAATTGAAGCAAACTCGGATTACCAATGTTGTGGTAAACGAGTAAACTGTGCTATATGGCACCAAAGGAGGGGGTGTATAATTCATTTTTTAAAGACAAAAGCTTATGCAACATAATTTTATTCTACTTAAATTTTGCCCTTTAAAAAAATATTTTTCTTTTAAAAACAAAATAAGGCCTTTTTATACAACTATTAAAAGCGACTGTCCTTTTTCGTCTTTATCTTATGCATACTCTTTTCAGATCACAGGCCTTAAAGATGAATAAGTTCGCATCTATTCTTTTCTCTTGTCATGTCATGTTTTATGAATCATAACATGTGTCCTTATCTGGAATCTGCTTATAGCAAATACAAGCTATAGATGGCTTAGATTAGGAAACGAATTGGTCAACTGGCGGGCTCTATTCTGAGTATAACATGTATTGCTAGGATAGAAGAAATCTTTGGATCCTAATTAAAGTTATATACCGGGGGCTGACCGAACAGTGAGAGATCGTAAGCTACGAAACTCGCGGCTTCCTCGTATATTCGAGAGGGAACTTACCTCGCTCGGGTGAGGCAAATCATTTTTCGAAAATTAAATGGTAATCATTGAATAGTACGGGGGCCTATAAGCTTTGAGTAATACGATAATACATTATGAACAATGGTCAAGAATTATTAGCTACTGACAGAGATGTCAAATAATTCTAGAGAGGGACTCTTCACTCATGATAAGGGCTCTGCTAGTCTGCTCGTGACTCTTATTAAAGTTCGATCTATAGTGAGGGATCCGTTTGATATAAACTTTTTCATCGGTTGCCTGTTAATTAGCTGTTTCCGTGTATTCTATTATAAAATAAGATTTGGAGAGAGAGACATTGCGGTGTTCTTCGGGCTTAATTCTGGTGGGATTTTTCGCTTTCTCGGTCGCGTCGGCCCGCCTTGTCAGGTTTGCTGGTTGGATTACGTTGTTTCTCCTTCTTTTTGGGGCGACTCACCATTGATCAAGTTTCAGTCCGAGGCTAATGAAATACGTTGTAGATTAGAGTTGGAATACGCCTTACTATTCGTAGTTGCAGTTCTCTGGGCGGCTTTTCAAAACGTTCCCTTAGGGAAGATGTCTTTTCCCGGCAATTCCGGTTCCTGGTTGTACGTTTGGCGTGGACTTATTACTTACCCCTCTTATCTTGATCTCGCACTTTCCTTTTTGACACGACACTTTGGCGAGTATGGCAAGAATATGATTAGGGCACTATTCGGTGAGTTTAGGCCTTTCAGCGTTTAATCTCAGGACTTCCTGTTGTCTTGATTTGCAAAATAAGATAATAACTGTGCTGTAAAATGTACATCGTTTAGTTACCCTTCAATAGTAGGTCCGAGGTGAAGATGACTTTAGAATGACACTTTTTAATAAGCTTATATATCGAGTGCTCTTTACATTTATCATCGTCCAGTTTCTCTTTAAAATTATAGTGTGGTCACCACACTTCCCGATTGCCCTGTCCAAGGAGGTATGACACAATGGTGGCAAATGTTCGTTACAGTCTTAGGCTACTCCAGTCGACTATCAATGTCAGTGTGAGGGTTTCCTGGTTAATTCCGTTTGCCAAGTGTTCGAATTTCAAAACATATCACTTGAACACTGTAAGGTATCTCTTCCTCATGGAAGGGTAGATGATTGTTAGCTTAGTGATTTACTCCGATTGCAGTTTTGCGACAAAAGCAGAAAGAGATGGATTTCGAACATCGGTATAGCTTCGACTGTCTATAATCATGCTCCTATCTCAACGAGCAGTCCTTACGTTGGTTCTACACGCCGAAACCACTAAGCATAATTTTTTTATCCCCCTTTATTGTAATAAAGAACATAGACCTTAGCGTAAATTGGGAATAAGAGATGTAATGTACCTCACTAAACAACTCACGTTATTTATAGAATTTGATTAGCATTCATGTGTAATTCATTATGTCAATTCTGTTATTTATTGTCAACGTCTGCAATTATTGCAGTTGATACAATGGTGTATACGTGGTTATCGATAAGGTGAAATAAAAGTGAAATTTCAAACTTTATCGGTGTCTATATCTGGACATAGAATACTGGAGAGGGCATATACTTACTTATATATCGATATCTAGGAACTAGAGGTTATATCTTATTCTATTCTGATATCCTGTGGAACTCCTGCAGGGGTTATTATGTGTACTTGATATTGATAATCTCAGGAAACTTAAGAGGGCGGTTTATACTTAACAATTTGTGATAACGTCACTCCAAAGAACTTTCAGGGTTACTATTGTTACGCTTCATCTGGATTATGAGTCGCAGGAACTCAGAGGGATTTAATATTCTTACTCCATTGATAATCTACTATGTTGTAAACTCTGACAGGGTCTAAATATACTTACCTCATGCTGATATCTATGGAACCGAGGGGTTAGTAGCGGTTTACGTGTCATTGAATACCATGCGAACTAGAGGTTTATTTGTTTACGTATTCATTGATTATCTAGAACGGTGCGAGGGTTATACTTACTCATTGATAGATCTTAGGCATACTCGGAAGGCGTTATCACTTATACTGCATTGAATATCGTGAGGAACTCGATGGGTGTTAGTAGGCTTTGACATTTCATGACTTACTGCTAGGGGCATACTCAGAGGTGTTACTAAGCTTACTATGATAGGTCGGCAAGTGATGCTAGATGGGTGTAGGTACGATAATTTACTCATGATAGTCGGTTTGTCTTACTTTCAAATCGTATTCGGAGGGTGTTGAATTACGTTAAGTTACATTTTTGATTTAATGACGCTCGCAGGGATATATTATCTGGTTATTTACTTGTCATCTGATTATTCGTAGAAGAATTGCTCTGAAGGGTTATAAGAACTTTTACTCATTGATGTCATCTAGAGGAAACATTTAGAAGGTTAATAGAGCCTATATCATTGATTAAATCAATCGGAACTACGAGAGCAATATGACGCTTAATCCTGCATATTCCTACAAGAACTGGGGGGTGCTCAAATGAGCTACATCATTCAATGAATCAACGTTAATCCGTAACTTGACGTTCAAAACTGTATCCTCATATCAGATATCGCAGAACTATTGGGGGAATTTGTGATTGTAGCAATTAATAAACTCCGCCTCGGGAATCTTTCACTTCTCTTTTTCTTCTCATTAAGCCGATAGTCACTCCAACTCTGTCTTAAAATTTATGATGACTCTTAAATGGGAGAGAATTGAGTAAATTTTAATCTGTGTATTGGATATTATCCCTTGTTCAGAATATTATATTTATTCGGCACAGAAATCATAGCCGTCATGCAATTGATAGGACGGCAATAAATCTTGGGTGATCATCGCTACCTCTCGCCTGGCTCTTCTCAACCGGAAGGGAGGGGGGGAGGGGCCCCTGCATAAATAATCAATTTCGAAGCAGTGGGAGTTGCGGGGGGGCTAAAGAACTGTTCTAAATTGGTAGTGTTTATTATTTTTTGACCAGAAAAAGTTTTCCCCGCGCCGTGGGGGGCATTCCCATATCCTTTGCCCCTCACACTTTTTTGAAAATGGGGTGGTCTAGAATCGGTAAGCCGACGGGTCTTCAAGCCAGGCGTGCTGTACTCCGTGCCGCCTCACTTGAATCGGCCTGCACCTAATGCGAATTATGTATATCTACAAACCTATTATCGTGACAGACTTTGTTAATTTAAGGAAACTATTAGGAATGTGTCAACTGTAACTAGGATTAGACACTCTGATAATCAATTGTGCTTAACAGGATCGAATTATTGTGGGACGGGGGATGGGGTCTTGATAGCAGGGGATGAGCCGGCGTGAGGTTAACTTCTGTTGTTTGGTGGATACTTACAGGGTCTGTTAAATCTTACTCTAAGGATAGAGTAGCACCCTTCACATGGTACGTAGGCAGCACAACGGTGGGGGTGGCGATTTTATGATATTTTTGTCCCGCCCATCCGTTTTTCATGTTCTGTATTATCCGATGCATCCATGTTCCAATAAATTTGAGTTCGAGTCCCCCTCCGACCGGACGATTCTAGCGGCCTTCTTTTTTGCTTGTCAACTTAGTTAGAATCCTGCATCTCCTCCGCCCCCGGAGCAGTGGTCAATTAGATCCGTTAGACTCAGCAATTCAGTTATAATTTGCTGTCTCATATGATTTGTAAGGAATTGGCCATGCACACTGGACTGGCATCTAATCCAGTTTGGCTCTACATCAATAAGAGTTTGGTTCAGGACACAAACACGCAAGCGACATGCTCCCCGCTCCCGGGTAGGATGTTGTGATTTAGGCGGAGACCCAGCTACAGAGTGTGATGGTGCTAGCGGAGTCGGTGAATGTGCAGTAACTAATGTGACTCATAGCTAGCATGTTTTAAGAAATGGTGCAATAAGATGATTGTAGAGAGATGCTATCAGAATTACGTAAAGTAATACATAGCGCAACAGGAAGCCCAATAACAGCAAATTTCATATGCTTAAATCTCTTCTACTGATCCTTTTGAATTAGAATATAATAGTTCAAATTCCGATCTATTGTATACAACCTATGCTTTGTTCAGTATCGAGGTGTCAAGAAAAAAATAATTCGCAAACAATGAACTTCATGCATGATATTTTTTACACAACTTAGAGTAATAGCCTAAGAAGAAAGACACTATGCATGGTACTCAAATTTTTTTTTTTTATGTTTTTTTTTAATTTCTGGGGATAATAACAGTTAATATAAAATATTGCATCGTTGAGTTTGATAAATTTCGGTACTAGATATTATTGAATGGATATGATTAAACTATATTATTTTATAAAATTTAATGATAAACAAAAATCTGGATCTGTGAGATAAATCTCCTCTATTCTACATAGGCGAAGTATCTCATTCTTGTGTGTTGGTGTGTTATATGGACTGAGTATTTTTTCATTGGTACCGGTCTGGAACAATCTGCATGTTAACAAAATAGTTTCTCCATAGGATATGCAAATTTGTTATAATTGAAATTTATTTTGAACAAGTTTGACAAAGTTTCTACTCAGTCAATATAGTGACTTCTTGATGTCAATATAGTACTGATGTCCACTCGTGCATTTTACTGAATTTTAGAATGAGAATCATTGAATGTATATTAACGAAAGGTAATGTGTAGAACTGTTATCACGCATTTGTTAAAATTCTTATCCTCAATCTAAACTCAATATAAAGACAATTCAAGATGTTCTGTCTTACATTGCGTTATCGTCTTACAGGAATAATGATTATACGTCCTTTTGAACGGCTGTAGTTTGGTTAAATCAGTACGTTCGCACGATCAGACTCGTGGATAAGGGGGGGGTGCTGCATCGTCAGAGACAGCTTAGGTGTCATGATCTATTCAAATGTCTAAAATATATCTATGATTTTTTATGTGAGATACGCATAATTCGTTTTATAAACTATTCGCTAATGAAGAGAATGACGTAACATAGTTAAGGGGTGTACCTTAATGATACGGTCTGGCGGGGCAGGAGAAATTGAGTTCAATATTGATTGATTGGGAGTAAGATAAATTGATGAAAATGCATTGAGCTAAGAAATAAATCTAAATCAATAATCATTTATGATTAAATTTCAATAAGCGATAGATTTCCACCACCGTAATAGTTCACTTCAAAATATATGCGAGGTGGGTCGTCGGGTTGTGTCGGAAAGTTTAAATGGCTCTACAAACCGCGTTCAGTTTGATTCCCACCGAAATCTTGTGGTGAGATCTTTCTGACTGATGCAGCATTAAGATTTGGGTACGGCTTTGCCCATAACAAAACACTGTGTCGACTGCCTGTGGTACCTGACAGAGATCTGCGCCATGTTTGCACTCTCCACAATAGTAACACCGGGTCCGGCCTCCTTGGGGGCTGTTCCTGACTGTCGGTGGAAGCCGACATAAGCCCAGATTCGGCGGGTGCACTATGTCATCGTGCGCCCACCCTTGATATCGCTTGTAATATGAACAGGCTATCTCGATGCTAATCGCTTTCCCTGTAACTTCTAGAGCTTAGAAATGTCTTACATGTTCACGTATTGAATTTCGCATGTGTAATCTAATTAGTGTCTTAGTTTCAGTATGGCCTCTGGTGACTTTTGGGATATGGATACGGCGGTACTTTTGTCAAGATAGGGAGAGGGAAAACTAAAAAAATTATAACATCAATTAAGTAAATGGTTGAATTGGGTTCCTTTGGCGGGTCGGCGGGTTGCTCGCTCGTTAAAAGGACTGGGTACTAAATAAGTGTGTCGCTGTCCTTCGGACTTGGATTCTTTGCTGAGGCGTGGACCGGCCCCTTTTCTTGGAAGGTTATCCACGTTCTGTGAGTTGGTGTACATTTTTATTGTTAATATGAACGTTTGTCGTTCCGTGTCACTTACCGCGTCTGTTTGATTTCGGTTGTGTTTATTGGCATTCCGCACACTGTAAGATCTTTTTGATCCACAAAACAATTGGCATGATTGCCGTACGATAGAACATGATAGTTGTACTGTTTCGATCTAGTTATATTGGTGATGATTTTGAGGATCAATCTCTTGACTAAATAGATGCAGGTAAAAGTACTATATCACCGGGATCGCGTCTTCATTCTGAAGGTGTTGGTTCTAACCCTTTTCACCTACGACTCTTGGCTCATATGCGTCTCTCCTGTTAATCCCTCCCCCGGTCATTCCTCAGAGGTTCTGGCCTTTCCCTGGTTGGCACTTCCTGAGATATTGCCATAATACCTTACAGTACCAATGATCATATTCTTGCGTTGGTTGGCTCCGAGTAAAGTGCTGGTCTAACCAAGCCTCGTTTTGTCTCTCCCTTTTTTAACGTTGACTTGAAACTGTATAACAGGCTTATCAAAGAATTCTTCAGGATACTAGTTCCGGATCGTTAGCATTAGTTCCAGTGAAGCCTGGTTCAGGATCTAATAAGGTGGATACCTTTAAATACTCCTGTAAAACTGTTTGAGCTGTTTTTACTGGATGAACCTAAAAGTCATCAAGGAAATTTATTGACATCCTTTATTGTGTTTGAAGGCAAATATAAGTTGACTTTGCAATCAAAACGTATAGATTTAATGCCAACATATTTTGACATGACCAACGTATGATTCCTCACGATCTAATTTTAAAATATATGGGGCTTTTTCAGATTACTAGTGGATAATTTGCTTTTAAAGGCACAAACGTGCGATCCCGAAATATGTACGGTAAACTTTCATTCGGCTACGCTGTGTTGTTTTGTTTACTTATTTCAGCTTCCGTTTTGTGTTGTGGCCTTGGCAGTGTTTCTGTACCGGGGTACTCTGAAGAGATATGATGAGGGCGTATGATATTGCGTTGATGGGGTTTCATTATAGATAGTGATTGTTATGTAGTCTTTTGTATGCAACCAGATCTTTCGAGACAGTCGCGGGTTCGGTATTCCTGTAGGGCATGTCTATTTATCTGCGTGGCTACCTTTATTGCGGACCTATTTTACTTTATTCAAGGTGATAGATTATTCTGTCAATGTGAAGGCGTACAGCGTTGTTGGTGTTGTAGCGTAGGGAGTAGAAAAATACAAAAGCTAAGCCTGCCGCTGTCCCTCAACTCTCCATAAGGTGGATATGGAATACTGTGCTATCAGCTCTACTAATCAATCATTTTTTTCTATCAAAATTACTGTCGCATTTGATTAATCATCCCGAAGAACTCGACATAAGCACACAGAAGTGACATATCGTGCTTAAATTTTTGGATATTTTTACTTATTTAACACTTGTAACATGTCTTAATCGGCAGACTGGACAACTACATTTATCATGAGAAGCGTGAAGACTTTGATTGGCAATCGTCACTTGTTCCTTTTCGTATATGGTATGGTAATTGGAAACCACTATGACCTGCTTAATGGTAGTGTAATAAGCTG
This sequence comes from Ostrea lurida, assembly GCA_903981925.1. Lineage (NCBI taxonomy): Eukaryota > Metazoa > Mollusca > Bivalvia > Ostreida > Ostreidae > Ostrea > Ostrea lurida. The sequence goes on from CAJDSM010099548.1 coordinate 9,487, forward strand.
CCTGTTGTATAGTTCGAAGACGGTATCAAGTAGCATGCTAAATGGCGTATGCGGGACTTGTTAAAGCAGGGTCAACTGTACTCAAAAAAAGTTGATGCTGGCAGGGTTATAAGTGAATTCTCGTTCTAAGTTCATTGCCATTTCCTTAAATTTTGGATTTGGAGCCACGGTGCTATATGACTTGTTTGTGCGAAACCTTACAAATTTACTACTTAGTCATTGTTGCACTGGATTTGTTTCAATTCCCTGCTTTTGCTTAGATCTGTCATTTGTTTCCTACTAAGTGTTGTATATCTAACGGGGTAAGGACATGGCGCCGTTGATCTACTTGTATGTTCGATTTAAGGGTCTCTCAACGAGGCTGGGTGTGTCAGGAGGTTCGCAGAGGATGCCTTAACATTCCTTCCATGGCACTCTGTGTGTATCTTCGTATCTATTTCGAACTTGGTGATGTGAGGTCCGTTGGTTGTGCCCTTGAGTTCACTCGTTTTGTGGTATAATGATTTTTGAGATTAAACAGAAGGTACGTTTGAACGACCACATGGTTTACACGTTTCGCTCGTTTTTTGGTATGATATTGCATGGTATTAGAATTTGAGGGGCTGTTCAAGAGGTTAGGCGCAGATCATGTTCTTTGAGGGGTGGAGGACGTTTGATTGAATTCAGATCTGAAAAAACGCTTTTGGTAGACTACGAGGAGTGCCGCAGTGTCGAACTGCCGGGCGACCTTTTCTCGTCGGTCGCAGATAAGTGTGACTATCGAAGTTGTGGGTTGTTATATTTGGCCCTTGATCATTCAGTAAACTTCGGCCCAATTATTATTATCATGTCTAGACTACAATCTTAATGCAGGCCTAATTAACAAGGTGCTTTTGGGATACAGTTGATATCTCTACAACTTGCCAGTTAGAGGAGTTCGTGATTAGATCAGGCCTGTTAATGGATTCTGGCAAAAGGTGCGATAGGATGTGTGAAGCAGCGCTGATCCCTCGTTGTCCCCTCTTTATCCAAAGCCAAAGATATTTTGAGGTTAAAATCAAACAACCGAAAAAAAAACATAATAAGAGGGTAAATGGAATTTTGATATGGTTGCCGGCAAAGTTATAATGGATTTGGCTCGACACTTCACTTGAAGTTGCTATCAGTATCTTCAGTTGGATTAGGCTGATGTAGCAAGCTAATCATATGGAGTTTATGTTTGTAGTCTGTGCATATTATCCTAGGGATTTTATGATCCCGTTTGAGTTAGTATGTGAAGTTAAACGTGCCCCTTTTCGACAAGGATCTTTGCTAAACGTTGTGCGGTATCCTCTAAATATCAGGCCATCATTGCATAAGGGTTGGCGCAAAAGAGATCCATCCTGACACTAACTTAGGATGTTTGTGCTCGCAGAGCATTTTGACAAACTGTCAATCTGAGGTGAGCAGAGCAATAAATGATCATGATTATTTTGAGTTGGTGTGCAGTATTCACAGGGATTGTTCGGATCCACCTTATCTATTGTGGCGAGTATAACCCTAACCAAGACGTTAGCATGAAATTTGCCGCGACATGGGTTCCTCAAGGAAATAGACCTTGTCAGCGCCACCCTTCAAGAATTCGTCGACAGCCCATTTTGGATGCCACATGACTCTCAACCTTGTTAGCGGGTAAGGAATGATAGTTAGATTACTATGGGCCTACCATTTTAAAACAGGGAAATTTTGATCCATCTTTAATCATTTATGTGCTGGAGTTATGCGCCCTTTCAGACTTAGAAAAATTTTGCCACCTGAATAATCTCGTAAATCGATTGTAGCGCAACTACTGAGACTACTGATGCCGATTATTGAATCAAAAACTTAACATAGTATCCAAATCATATCAATTGATGTTTGAATTGTGATACACTGAAGGTGAAACATGCCCACTGGGGGTATCTGGAATTGGTAATGTGTCGAGTTGTGCGTAAGAGTTTTTCATTGCAAAGGTTGATAACTTTTAAATGAAAGCTCTGAATGCTTGACGTTGAGAAGCATGATTGAATGACCAAGGAATTTTTGAGATCCCCGTATGTTATGTGTGAGTTCTGCCCCTTCACTCAATTATATTTACGCCAAACTACTACATTAAACTAATCAGTGCAAAGTACTCCGATCCTGCATAAGGACTTAGGATCATGGTAGCAGGAACTTATATTGTGCCATGCCCTCGGAAATTTGACTCCAAAATTATTTGGGGAGCTAGAATCTTAATGACTATTCTAGTATCTCCATCTTCCGCAACAGCATTACAAAGGGGGCTTGACTCTTTCTTCTTTGGACTGGGGCGTTATATTACCCTGGATGCTATTTATTTTCAGAAGAAATGGGCGAATTGTCTGTGGGGTGTCGGAGTTGCTTGGGTGCTTCCATTGTGTGGGATTGAGGCGGAGACATTTGTCGATGTTCTCGCTGGTCAGTGTGGCGTTGCGCACACCTAAAGCAAACTGAGCCTTAAACCTGGTGATGATGTGAATTGATGGGGACTCACTGAAAATGTGAGAACATGGCCCAAATGGGGTTATGCTGCGATGTGTATTGACTATTTGCGTGCTTCTCATGAGCAAGAATCTTCTTGTGAATAAAACTTCTGAAGCTAGCAGTTGATTTTTACACAAGCACTCTCATAAATTTAACACCACTAAACTAAGTGTCCTAAAAGTAAACCATCCGCGTGTTTACCCGGGTGGTCATCTTATGTCAATTTGATAGTGATTTTGTTGCTTGATTATGATGATGCTGGCATTGAATTCTTAATTTGAGTTGGGGTTGGGCCATGGTGGTTGTGGGTTGAATGGCGTGGCAGCCACAAAATCATGAACCTATGCACGCCCAATATTGCGGCAAAATAAATACCAAAATGAATATGAAAGATGATGTCTGGTGCTTGGTGGGTGCCTCCGTCGATGTATCGACAATAGACTAGTCAACTGCTATTTATGCATATTAAACATCGATTGACTTATTTTACAGAGAAAACGGGTATTGATTGTCGTCGGGTTCGGCCTAGCGGCTATAGCATGAATAAACAGAAACCAGGTGCTGTTAATTCGGATTTTCCTCCGGTTTCACTACATCATACGAATTTTCTACCAGTCTAGGCCTTGCAATACATGTGGGGGTGTGATATGAATTATTGGGGTATTATAAGTTTGTATTTCACTTGTTTATTATCGCGGCCAACCTCACCCCCAACCCCTACATATATGATACCCCTCCCCGCAACGAAGTTTGGGCGTGGGTTATAGCGAACTGTCTTCTGGGCCTCTGGTACGTGTGCCAGATTCGTGGTCGGCCTAAATAACTATTTCTTGTTCTTTGAGGTAAGCAGTACCCATATAGTTTGGACACATGGGTGATTATCTACTATGGAGAAGCGAAGGAAGTGTCGCGGTATATGATGACCTGCTGTATGTACTTGACTTTCCCTCATAGGTCAAGATTGTCAGTTCTTTTACATGAATTCCTGTCCGGTGCCATAAACTTCTTTGATTCTTTGACCCATTAGATCATCCTGATATTATGGAACATGTAGATGTCATCACCATGAGACGATGTGTTTCAATGTATCTGGTTGTCTGAGTCTACTCGTTCTGTCCCTGTCCGCATCTAGGTGTGGCGATTCCGTGGTTCCGGGGTCTAACTTGCTTTGTTTCTTGTTAGGTACGGATAACCCCATCTTGGGCACTATAGGGTGTATTCAGTAGATGAGATGATGTGCTCGTATATTGGGAGACTTGTATGACCTTGTCCATTCTGACCGACATCAAGGTCATAAATTATTCAGCTTTTTGATTATCGTCTTCGTGTCCTATACGCTTCTTTGTTCTTCTGGAGGTGTGCATCATACTTGGCACATGAGGTCGGCAGGTCAGCCTTAGTGAGAGTCGGGAGTGTTCAGTTATAGCTTGGTGACCTAGGGCTGTATGACGGCTTGGACCCGATTTGACAAGGCCATGGTAAAGAAATTCGGTTTTTAAACGATGAATTTGTGTGCCGGGCCAATAAAGGTTCTTTGGTGTTCTTGTAGCTAATTTATATCCTCCTGAGATTTGGCGAGCGGGGGATGGTGCATCAGCCCATGAGGACAATGGTGCCTATGTCCTGTTCTGTCCGTCTGCGGTGTGGGTTTGCTTTTCGTTGTCTGGTCATATACTGCTCTTCGTTCATTGAAAACATTGATACATATCTAGCTGTGAATGTATCAATATGATGAGGATGTAATTGCGGATACATTCATGAACCAAATAATCTGACCGTTGCGTATGGCTAGTGGACTTTGAGCCGTCAAGGTCGAACAGAGTCCATTCAGGTTCTCCTAACAGGGATCTATATTTGGCATGATGAGTGTCAGCCATGAAAGTATGTGCACATGTGCATTCATGATCATCTGTATAACCTTGACTAGAATCTCAGGTCAAACTATAAGTTTTTAACCATGCATTTGGTACATCCGGGCCATCTTCTTTGTATCGCTTTCAGTGCACTCTAGTGAGCAGTGTAAAGACATATGCTGGGGTGAAGTATGGTGTAACCTTAGTGAGTGTTTTCCTTCACAGTGATTTCTAGTGTTTCACCAGTTTTGCTGGCGTTGGGTTTTGGTGTGCTGAGCTGGATATTCAGGGTTCTATATGTTAGCAGCACGGCAGATTTAAATTGTCAGATTGGGACACAGGCGCGTTTGGAATGTCCTAAACCCCTGTGTCGTGGATGGGTTCAGAATACTTGGCGCTTTTGCGCACAGGACCAATAGCAACTCGAGGCCTCAACTGGTGAGATGTGAACTTTGGCAATTGTGAACTCTGAATGTGAACATGCCCCAAATGGGTATCGGATGTGTATGACATGTGTCAGTTTTCAAATGCAAGGACACTGTTGTGATAAAACTCCTGGAATGCTTGCATGCTCTATTACAAAGCACTCTCAACAAACTTTCACACTTGAAATCAAGTATCCATAACATAAGTAACCATTGCCGCAGTTTACCCGGGTGGTCAAGTTTATGGGCAATTTGTATGCTGATTTGTTGCTTGATTAGAGAGGGTTGCAGTATGAGTTTGTATTTTGAGTGGGTTTGCCCTATGTGTTTGTATGAGTGGCATGCCCACATAAATCAATGGATATGCCATGCCGAATAGTTCGCCCAAGAATCAGATCAAAAATAATAAAATAAACGTTGCTGATGGGTTTTTTCCTGTAATAATAAAGCGGTC
>CAJDSM010099552.1:0-15393 GCA_903981925.1 Ostrea lurida
TAAAAGTGTGTATTGATATTTTTAAACATATCACCAGGAAGATTTGTAATGATCAGCAAATGCCTCGGGTTCTTTTTCTGTGAATTAAACAAATTATTTTTTTGTTGTTGTTGATAATCTTTCTGCCTGTCTCAGACTGGTCGTGGTGGCTCAGTGGTAGAGCTCTCGCTTCATGATTGGGAGGTGTGAGTTAGAGCCCGCACTCGGACGGACCGCGTCAAACTTAAGACGTTATTTAAAATAGGTAGTGATTGCTCCTTCGCCAAGAGCTTGGCATTTAGCTGTAAGTGAGAATCACGGGTCTTTCGGATATGACCTTAAAAACGGAGATCTCGTGTCGCAGCAGGTGTGACAGGCAAAAGAACCCTCACTTGCTAAAATCCATAAGTACTAAGCATAGGTCTAATTTGCAGCCCTTCACCGGAAAATGATGACGTCCCAATGAGTGAAACGTTCTCAAATGGATAAAAAAAAAAACCAAAAAAAACAAAAACCAAAACAAAAAAACAAAACAAACAAATAATCAAATCATATCTGTATCATTGGTTAGTATGATCGATGAATAGCGTGTAAAATTAGGAAAATGAATTTTAAATCATATTTCAATGTTATACCAAAACAATGCTTAGAAATTTTTGTAAGTTTTGATGATGCCAAAATTTTTCTTAAAGTTTATACTTAACGAGCTTTTTCAGCAATAGCCCGGAGGTTTGGTCAAAATAACTTTATTTCACAATGTTTTTGCGATATTGCTTACTATCGGCCCATTTCATACCGGTTTCACTGAACAGAATGGTTGAAAAGCATTATCTGTAATATACATGTACAACATTTCCCTCTGAGGTCAGCCATACAATGTTCGACTTTTTGCGAGGAATTAAATAGTGCGAATTTTGTTCAAATGTGACCAGTCTTCAAATCGAGGTAAGGCTCTGACCACAAGTATAATGTTACAGGGTTTTTAACAATCTCGTTGAAATTCAGCATTTTCGCAAAGTCTATGGTCGTTATCATTTTTATTGCAAACACGACCTGTCATTGGGTCAAATGTTGTCTGACGTGTGCCATAACAATTGTTGAACATTCTTTATACCACTGATTTTGGCTACGGATTACTCTGTTTACCTGATCAAATAGGGGTTCATGGCGGGTATAACCGGTCGACAGGGGATGCTTACTCCTCCTAAGGCACTTGATTCTACCTCTAGTCCATACCCAGTTTTGATCCTACCTCTTAGTACATGCAGGTGTCCTTGCTTGCCATCCTTTAATTTGTGTTCTTATTCGGAATTATGAGAGTGATCCCTGTTTGTTATCTCACCTTTTCATGGAGAGGTGGAAGATCAATTGTACAGGCTACGTGGAGACTGATTGCATGTCATCCTATGATTTGATATTCTCCATGCAATCTCCACAATTTTCCCATGGAAAATGGTTATGAGCTTTCGTGGTTCCTGTGCAGAAGCTGGCTAGATTTCCTTACCTAAAAATGTCCTCCAAAATCACGTGTTAGCTGTCCTATTCAACACACGTTCGTCCGCCGCAAATGAATGTACAGGGATAGTGAATATGATTCTACTAAACGTCTAAGAGTTAGAGATTAATCAGTGTAATAAAGCTTCGGTCACGTTCGACCGCACTTCCACTCTGCCGGATATGTACAACAAAACAGAAAAACCAAGGTACTCACGGGTCTCGCCAACTTTTATAACGAAATTATACATGTCCAAGACCAAATGCAACATCGATATCGACAATAACGTGACGATGTCGTATCGATATCGACAACTTGCGAACTGTCATAAGATGTTTGTCTTTTGAAAACACAAATTCAATGTCCCGTCGACGATATCGACAATAGCATGACGATATCGTGTCAATATCGATTTCTTGCGAACGTATTGTCTACCATAAAATGGTTATCTTTCGGGAACAAGTACAATATCGGTTCATCAAATAATTTAAGAAATATGGGTATTTGGTGGCTACTTATTGCTATCGATATCGTCGATATCGACGATATCATGTCGATATCATAAAATCAAGATCGTTTTCCCTTTTGGGTGTTTAATGTCATCTTGTTGTCGATATCGTGTCGATATCGAATAGTGATCGTTTTCCTATTGGTATTTGATGGCAAACTCATAATCTGTCATATACGGAAACGATTAAGGAACACCTAATGTTTTCTATTTCGACAAAAAGGGTCGAAATATTGCGATTTGAGAGTTCAACAACTTTTTTAACGCAATAAGTCTTTTTGTTTATGCGTTGAACGACTTCTTTTTCCTCGTCTTCTGGTGATATCTGATATTTCTGAAATAAAAAAAAAACTTTAAAGAGAGTATGTTCGCGCAAGAAATAATCGCGTAGAGGTTCAAGACAATTCGTCGCATGCACTTACAAGTAAGTTTACAGTGGATATTGAACATATCCAGCAAACTTTTTAAGATTCCCAAGAAACGCAAAAAAATTTCAAATGTTTCGTGCTCCCGAGGCACATCAAGATATTCAATTTTTTACTGCTCTTGGGGGAGGGGGCATCGAAGACAATAGCCAGCTCTACGTTTCCCACGCGTGTTGAATACGATGAATGCACTTCCATCGTACCTACGAAAAAAATTGCACTTAATCTTCATTTTCAAAACATTTAAGCAACCCGTGCTCGTGCAGCAATCAATTCATAATCAGACCACAGAACGAAAAATTATCATTTCTCACAATCACCTGCATATGGGTTTATGTCTCTCAACTGATTCGATACGCAAGAGCTACTATACGTGGTGCGAATGTCGATAAGTTTTAATTCGAGGCAGACTGCTGACAAACACGTTGATGCCACAGGAGTTTCATCAGTCTCGTTTAAAGTCAGAGGTTTGCAAATTCTACGATCGTTATAACGATCTAGTTTGCCAATACACCCTGCCGTATGGTCAAAGGCTGTCTCATATTTTCATACTATTTGTTAGACCTTCTTTATACACTGATTTTGTATATGCCTGCGTCACACTGTCCCGATTTTGACAACAGATGGAACACGATAAGGAAAAGTTCAAATTCGGCTCTGATCGTAAAATCATCGGCATATTCATGATAGCATCTTTTACCGTCGTGTGACCATTTTCTGAATTTTAATGGCTTCGGGAGCGACTTCGTGAGTGCGGACAAAATCTTGGGCATGCCAAAAAATTGCGGGATGGTCTCCCGATGTCCAATTTCGTAATAAGTTTCGTATGATCATCTTGCTCGTCGTATAGACATCGTGAAGACATCTAATATATTCGTGTTTTCCGTCGTTTTTACATCGTATAATAATCGTTACAATCGGCCCAACTTCATCTCACGATGGAAATACGAAGTAACCACGAAGCTGCCCGATTGTCTTAAGATGGTAATACGACATTGATTAGGTTCGCAATGCGATCAGGACGCCATCGTATTTGAGTACGATGGCATATAGATGGAACTCGAAGTCGCCGAAGACAGCCGAAGTGGGTTTTTTATGACAAAAAAAAAGAACTTGTCTAAAATAAAAATTAATGGTGAAAATAGTCGATCATTTCATTCCAAAGTTGCATGTGGACAATCGCCAACTTAATAACGACACAAAAAAAGAAATGCGATGGCACTACTGACATTATGGAACTTAGGAACATGACGAAAACTCTTACAGGCACAACATCTATTGTTTTAGTAAATATATACAAAAAGGCGAGTTTACATTGTGTCAAACGTAATCATAATCCAAAAAACATATACAAAATCGAGTGTAGGGCAACACGGACCCCGAAAAGGTAGGATCAGGTGCCATGGAGGAGTAAGCATCCTCTGCTGACTGGTCACACCCGCCGTGAGTCTTAGTCGAAATAAAGTAAACAGGATTACCCGTAGTCAAATCTAGTAGGAAATGACAGTCTAACAAAGGGTATGAAACAAATCAGCCAACATATGACTTAGTGATAATTTGTAATCGCAAATAAGGTAATTATATCATGTAGCTACCGTAGAATTTGCGAATGATGACTTTAAACGAGATTCGTTATTAGTTGGCCTCGCTTTAAAAAGTCCTCATACGCATAGCATGCTCTTGCGTATCGAATCAACTGGGAGATATACACACCATAAGCAGGTGATAGTGGTACTATAGTACATGTATATTACTACAGTACAGTAGAAAGGAAAGTTGACGATGCAAAAGTTGAAGTCATCACGCTTATCATATAAATTGTAGTTGTCAGTCTGCCATTAGAGTCAATGTTAAGTAAAATATCCAAATATGAAGCAGACATGTCAGATTATGTGGGTCTTTTATATCGAGGTTCTTCGGGATATTCAAATGGACATAATTGTGAAATTATGATTGTTAATTGATAACACATCATCTATATACCTATATGTAAGGTTGAAGGACAGGGCAAGTTTTTGTTTTTATCCCGCAACAGTTTCTGTACAAATTCTGCTTCATATGAATATAGAAATAAGTCTGCCAATAAGGGGGCACAATTAGTGCCCATAGGAATACCTACGGATTGTTGGAGACCTGGTCTCCAAAGACTACATAAATATTATCAATAGAAACCCAGGCATGCTCTCTTAATATCTACTTCAGAGTACTTGTGTGGGGCAATCAGAGTGTTTACTAACAAAATGTGTCTTGTTTCCCAACGACTAGAAATTCGTATTCGGTGCCGTTTTTGTTAAAAAGCAATGTCTATATCTGAAAAAGCCTAGATTTTAATTTAATCGTGAGGAATGCATTGTGTAAAGTGTGGGAAATCATACGTTTTGATGCAGTCAATTTTTGAAAAATCTCGTGATTTAGGTTACTCCAAAAGCTCTTTAGAGTTTTTTAGAATCCACATTGATTGACACCACTTCTGGAATATGTAGTGGAACAGTATCTCTGAAGAGATTCTTTGATAGCTATTAGTAGTTTAGTCAAAAGTAAAGAAAGAGGCTTGGTAGAGCACTTACTGGAGCCAGCGATGTATCTTTGTTTATAAGGGTTTTTATGCAATTTCGGAATCCAATAAAGGTATGGTAATTCAAATTGATCCTGATTCTTCGGAATATATAACCTAATTTGTGATTTATTCTAATTTTTCTAGAAGGACTATTTCGAGCGGGACGTAAAGCAATAAATAAATAATCAATCAATCAATCTAGAAGGACATCTTAGTTATTGTGATAAGAGAGTAAACAGTGCACGAAACTGTGAAAATTATTTTATTAGAATTTGTGCTACCAACAAACAAGAAAGTTTGTCACTGTGATACACGTATCTGCATTTACTTAACCGCCTATAACAGTATATCGACACAGTTCCATCATGGTATATATAAACGCCTTCGAGACTGCGCCGGGACTACATTCGGATGCATCGTACACTTAATACGATATCGTATGACCTTCGTGTAGCATTCGTATGTTCTTCTAATTAAGAACGTGTGCTTTTCGTATTGGTTCGGAAGTCACCGTGTGACTTCGTGTTCGGGTCGGATGTCATCGTGTGACCTTCTGTTGACATGTATGTGCATCTAGTGATCATTTGCCGTTTTTTCAAATTCGGCAGTATTTTCACCCGAAAATTGAAAATTTCAAATTCGTGTGTCCATCTGTTGTCAACAAAATCGGGACAGTGTGACGCAGGCAATACGGATTACTCTGTTTACATGATGATGATGATGATGATAAGGGCCTTACGGTGAGTGTGACCGGTCGACAGGGGTTGCTTACTCTTCCTAGGCTCCTGGTGTCACTTCTGGTATATACAGAGGTCCGGACTTGCAGCTTTCTTAATTTGCATTCCCTTATGGCATTGATTATTGTTCGTTATCTTCACCCAAAAGAAAAAAAAGGTCTTTTCAATCTGTACATAATACTTTTGATATCGAACAAAAGTAAACTGATTTTGACTGCAGATTGCTCCGTTTACTTGATAGAGATATAGTTCTCATAACAGGTGTGATCGGTCGACAGTGGAAGCTTACTCCTCCTAGACACATAAATATATACGCATGTAAATAAATCTATCACAAGTGAAATTGAATAAGTAGGAAAAATACCAGGTTGACAAAACGAGATAAAACTCACAAATCTCCAAAGGAATACAAAACAAACGAGAAGAATAATACAGGCCCCTTGCCCGAGGTTGTATCAGGTACCTAGGAGGTGTAAGTGTCTCCTACTGACCAACCACACCCGCTATAAACCCTCTTTCTTGATAAGGTAAACACAATAATCCGTAGCTGACATCAGTATAAAAGAAAATCAGTGCAACAACTGGTATGAAACACGTCGAAAAACACAGAGTCCAACTTCAGAAACAATACTGTAGAACCATAACATTAGCGAAATGCTGACATTAAATGAAACTGTCGGGATCTCTGTAACATCAACTTTATTTGTCAGTGACCTGCCTCGATTTAAGAATTGATCATACATAGTGTGCTCTAGCGTATCGAATACGATGGGAGACATCATTGCAGGCGATAACGGAATATTGGTACAAAAATTTGAGAAGTTAACGATGGAGAAGCTGAAGTCATCTGTTTGTGGTAAAGTTGATTTGATAGTTCGCCATTAACGTTTTTGTTCTTAAGGAATGAAGCTAATTTTGACCTAGGGTTATCCGATATAATCTAACTTCATGCAGTTTACGCTTTATAATCGCGAAGCGGATTATATTTAGCGTAAATTGCACCAAGTTAGATTATATCGGAATAACCTAGGTCAAAATTAGCTTCATTCTTATAATTTAATTTAAAATTTTGCATTTAACGTTATGTGATGAAATAACTTGCGAGATAATAAGAAATTTACATGAGGCGGACGAATTTTTGTCGTAGCAACAAAGTGGAAACAATAACGTCAAATGCATTGCGACGTCATTCTAGGACGTCACAAAGAGCAAGTTAGATTATCCAAAATAATGATGTGCTCAATCGATTTCAGCCAATCAAATTGCTTGTAACAAGTAAAATGTCAATTATAGTTAAATATCTAAATATGAAATGTATGTGGGGAAACTAATATATTTTATCACAGAAAATACATTGAAACAACACACGTTTATTAGTGGAAAAGCATTGACAAATGTAAATTATATAAACAATGTACAATGAAAAATATGACACATATCTGCAAACATCGGTTTTGCGTCTGAAATAAATTATGATGGACATTCTTCGTGCATGTTCATGTTAGAGTGCAATAGTTTACTGTACATATCATAATATAAAGTTAAACAGAAAAATAATTTTAAAAAGAATAATGTTTACATAATAAAGATAAAAAAAGCTCTGCGGCCATAGGACTGACATGACGATTAAACTGAATTATCTAAGTATATTACGTGCAAGATTTGACCGCATATAGAATCAAATATTGAGTACATCCTTGATTTATGGCTGATTCAGGTAAAATCATCATTGTAAGCGTGTCCTGCACAAATACTGTGGTAGTATCTCGCTGTCACTATATAATTATCACATACTTCATTCTGATATGCAGAGTTTACAACTATATTGTACTGTTTTCAATACTCCCTGTTCTTCTACAAACAAATTACGTGCTTGAAAACTTAACAGGTAAACTTCTTTATTGATCATTTATATATATAGTGGCACATACATCATTTTCATTAGATATAGTGGCACATTCACCATGGTATATGTTTCATTTGGATTATATTGAACATTTTTCATCTCGATTATATATATACATTTACCATTAAGATTACCCGATACATGTTTCATTCAAAGATAAACAGGTACAAAATCCTGACAAAATACCCATATCCAACAATGTTCATCATAAATGTCTATGCTTGTAAAGCAAGACATCACAATCACTACTCACCAGTTGGCTGTCGATCATTATTGATTGACTGTAATATCTTAATAACAATCAACACCTCTTTAATATTTTAAGGGACTATCTCTATAATTCCTACTTTAACAGTAAGCTACATAATGGTCCTTTTTGATAAAAACGGCTCATTTATAAAATAATGAAAATAATAATAATAATTCGTTATCTTTTCCATATTTGGAACAAAATAAAGAAGAAACGAACTACTACAACAGACACATAAGTATTATTATCATATCGACCTTATACATGAATGTATAGAACTGCATTTGTAAGCATTATGGAACATATATATGTAGAACAATTGTTGGGAATACTTTCAATATGTTAACAAACAGAAAAAAAATCATGGTGAAAAAAAAATCAGTCCCATATGCATGGAAGTTAATACCATACATTATGATATGAACAATTTTTCAAGACGAATGAGCAATAGCTTGCCATCAGACAAGGCGAATGCATGGTCTGGTAGCATATACAGTTAGTTTTGTGTTAAACTGATTGTTTTCCAAGCATTTACACATTGCTTTCCCATTATTTCTTCTGGGAACTGCCAGCATTCTTCCAAACCGTAGGCTGGAGTTCCAATATCTGATTCTTCCTCCTCCATCAGAGTCGAAGAGTATCTCGGGGCATCGATATAACCGCACAACACATCTCGTAATCTGTAAGGAACATTCCACACAAAGACCGTAAACGTTACGACTAAATATCAATCCAGTAACTTAATGTTTCACAATCTAATCCAGGAACATAGCATTTAACTCTCCTTGTCTCTGTCTTTCTTTATCTCTCTTACTCTCTAATACTTTAAACAATATGTCATCAGTCGAAGAAAAAGCTCTAAACAAATAATTGTGCTAAAACATACTTGAAATACGCTTTTTAAATAACCCAAAATGGTTTTAAAATACTCGAAAATACTACTTTAGCTCATGAAAATCCTGATCCTCATCCTCATCTCCAATGATGAACATTATGGATTCAAACAGAAGATGCTCTAGAGAGGCTTTCTTGTCCTTCGGCAATGACTTGACGTGGTTTTCTAACAGCTTAGTGTGTGCTTTGGTTATCTCTGTTTTATATGTATCATCCAAGATTTCAAATGGATCCTGAAATCATAATACATATCCATTTTATGAATGGATCGACAGAGTACAAAGACCCTTGTATGAAATACTTCGCTCCCTCGTCAGGTACATATACCTAATAAAACAACTGTAGTTATATTATGTGATACACTTTCACTACATACATGTATAGTTCACTGGCGTAGTCAAAGTACAATACTCATGCCATGCAGTAATCAAATTTGATCACTTTTGTTTTGTTGATATATTATCAAGACCTAGTTGATAATACTTCTACTAATAATAATAATGATTATTACGTTTCCTAAACGTATTTTATCTACCATGTATGATATTCATCAGAAAGTAACGTTTTGCTTGTTCAACTTGGATTTAAATTACAGGTTCCTTTTTTCAATAATTCAGTGTTAATCCAAAACAAATGGACATTACTTGATTTAGCGAAACTATATTATTTTTGCTAAAATATCACAAGAGAAAAATTGAAAACGCTGAAGAACGATTAATCTTAAAGTTGCTATAAGGAATACGAAATCACGAGTAGGACAAACATGGACCCCCTACACATACTGGAAAGAATCAGTTGTCTAATTCATGTACATCGCCAAATGCGGTGAGTATATAGAAAAACAACCCTCTTAAAATCAGTTGTAAAACATATCAAACAATCCAAGTTCATAATCAATTTCATAAACAGGAGTGATCAGTAAGGGATAGCACGCCTCTTAGGCATCTGATCCCACCTCTAGTGTATCCAGGGGTCTGTATTTACCCAACTCTTGTTTGGGACTTATGAGATTAATCACTGTTCGTTATCTTTACCTTTACATTCGATGCTTTCTGATATTTATTGTTGGACTTGACAAGTACACGTGCATGCATCGAAACACGTGTATTGTGAAGTAAAATGTGTGGTAAATATGCAAAATAAGTACCTGATTAATTGCTGCTTGTTTCTTCGCTTTCCACATCATCAGTAATATCCAGAAGCATTGCGTGTGTTTTATTGAACAAATCTGTCTTGTCTGAAATTAAGAGGTTCATGGACCACAACGCTCATCAACTTGACAAATCTATACATTCAGTTTAAAGGGGCATGGACACGTTTTGAAGCTAAAAATGTTTACATTTTAGATTTTCATTTTTAATGTTTCAATGCTCACTTATGATATTTCTAATGGTCAGTAAAAGTTTGAATGTCATTTGTTGAGTTTCAAGTGAACACAGCACTTACAATTCTTTGTTATGTAACAAAGGCTCGAACCTTGTTTATATTTAAATAAAGATTGCTTCACAGAAAAATACAATGTTTAAAACAAAATGAGATGTCAGAAACACTAAAAACTTTTATTTGTGTTCAGAATGAACTTTGTTATTTGAAAAAATCTGCTTTAAATGAAACTTATACTAACATATTCAATAGTGGTAAACAAACACATGGCTCGAGCCTTTGTTTACATAGCGAAGAATTGTAAGTCCTGTATCTCACATGTAACTCAACAAATGACGTTCAAATTTTTGTGTGACCATTAGTAATACCTAAGTGAGCCATTGTCAATATTAAAATGAAAATCTAAAATCTAAACATTTTCAGCTCGAAACGTGTCCATGCCCCTTTAAGGTCATACGTTCGTTATCTGTATATATTTTACAGAATATTCTTAATATAAAATCATATTACCCTTAGGTATGCGCTTCGAGAAAAAATCAAACCATATTCCCTGCGTTTTGGAAAAGATAACAGTTGATGAAGAATGTAATTTGCACAAGTATTCATACTTGAAGTCTGAGTTACCTCTCTTGGGAGAATGCAAATCACCTGTACGTATACATACTACAAAAACACTGTTAGTAGTTGTATAATTATATTTTCAGCATCATTAAATAATTCTGAAGGGACTGAATGACGTTTGTGTTGAATGTAACTATTATTATTATCATTGGAAGTCTTCAATTTTGGAGATTTAAAAAAAATTGAGAAATGTACATTGCGTATGCCCTTAATATGTAGATTGTATACGTTTAGGCACCCTGAAATGTGCATTACCGTTATACGTTTTGGCACCCTAAAACGTGCCTAACTGTCAACATGCCTCATATTGTTTAATTTCTTTAATTGCGACTATGTGCATCCCCATACCTGCTCTCCAAATGAATCAATTTCAAATCTGAGTGTGTCTGTCATGAACTTGTATAGATTTTCTGCAGGATCAGGACTAGCCGCGTGCAGAAATTTGATACTTATATCTAGATGATCAAGACAGGCACATATTTCCGGGATAGTTCTGTATTCTTCGGCCAGAATCGAAGCTTGTGGTGCACTCAAAGGAATCTAAAGAAATGACACGAGTCAAAATTTATGAAGCGTGTCAAGATAATTAAGCTATGATAGCATAACTAGTAGTGAATGCAATGAGTGGCCACGTAATTATGAAGGAATTAAAGGTTTTACAACTCTTTAACTACATGAAGGAATCAAAGGGTTTACAAGTAAAGAGTCCTATATAGAATCAGTGAAGAAAACATTTACCTGTGGGACTCTCTCTCTTAGAAGAGAAAACATAGAAATCTCGGTTCTCTCGGAAGCGTACCTAACGACTGGAATCTGCAAATTAGTTTTGAAAGTACATTTATTATCAAAATACATGCACAAGGCCCAAATCCATGTAACTGAGGGGGTATTGTTAATAAAGTCTTGTTTCCATGAATAAAACGCATCATTTGTTTGTATAAAGACGGTGCAAGCACATGCATTTTTAAGAGCTCTTTCATCGCATGATGCTACTGAATTGTTGGGAACATAACGTCGACCCTTTGGAGGAATAGGATGTGTCCTATTTCTCTTCCAAGGAGACGTTGATTAGCAAGTAAAAAAATGAAATGAATAAATAAACATGTAATTTGCAGGGTAAATACATGTACATGTATGTTTGCAGATTTAGTGTAGTCTTAAGTAGCGTTAGTATTTTTACACACACATATCTAGTCATTTCATTTCAATATTTTCGTTTGTACCGAGGAAGGGACATTCTTTTGCCTAGGAGGTGTAACCATCCCTGTTGACCGGACACACCCGATATAAGCCCAATATCTAGATATGGTAAATGGAGTAATCCGTACTAAAATTATTGTATGAAGAACGGTCAAACAATAGTTATGAAACACGTCAGACAACATTTGACCCAACGAAAGGTTGTACTGGCAAACAAGATTGTTACATCAACCATAGAGCTTACGAAATGCTGACTTTAATCGTGATTGTTGTAATCCTTGTATCATCAACTTGTTGTCAGTAGCCTGCGTCCATTAAAAATGATCATACGCAGAACAAGCTCTTGTGTATCGAATCATGTATAAACACAATATGTAGGTTATAATAAAAGGTTCCTACATAAATATGGGAAGTTGGCGACGGAGAAGCTGGAATCAATCCCGTTTGTCATAAAGTTGATTTGTTTGTTTGCCATTAATGTCTGTATTCAATAAAATATCTAAGTACTGTATACAACAAGAGCAACGCAAACGTAGCAATAATATACGGCCGCGTCAATTGGCCCAGACAGTGGTATAAACCATTATGTACATTTTGACGCTCTTTACCAGTGACCCTTGGCTCAAGGTTCAGACATCAATCCTTAGTTCTAAGCAACAAATCTGGTGAAAATATTATTGAAATCCCTGCACTCATGAAAAGTTTATGGCCTAGGACAGTGGTTAAACCACTAATGGTGCTATGTGACCTTTGACCTTTGACATAGGTCATAACCTTCTTGGGTCTAGACCCCAATCCTTTCTGTGAATTATTATTCAATCTATGCACTCAGTGAAAACTTATGGTCGCGGACAGGTTAAAACCACTATTGTGCAATTGTGACCCTTGAAATCTGACCAGTGACCTTGGGCTCAAGGTCACGAGCACTTCTTGGATCTAGACCAACCAGTTCTGTGAAATATTATTCCAATCCATGCACTCGGTGAAAAACTTCATGGTCCCGGACCAAGTAAAACTACTGTGCATTCGTGACCTTGACTTTGAACAAGTGACAATTGGATCCAAGGTCATGAACATTCTTGGGTGTTAGACCAACATTTTCTGTGAAATTATTATTTCAATCGCATACACATCCTGTGAAAACTTATGGTTCCGGACAAGGTTAAACCCGATGTGAAATTTTGACCTGACCTTTGACCAGTGACCTTTGGCTCAAGGTCATGAACTAATCTTGGTTGTCCAAATGACAACAATTCTGTGGAAAAGTATTATGCCAATCCAATGCACTCAGTCAAAAGTTATTGGCCCGGACAATTGTTTAACCATTAAGCGTGTAGTGACCTTGACCTTTGAACCAATAAACCTTGGATCAAGGTCACTGACCTGTTCTTTAGGTCCAGGGGCAATAAACCTGTAAAAATATCATTTAAATCTACAAAGAGGATCAGGAGTTAGGGCCGACAAAACTATTTGCCAAAGTTAAAACTATTATGTGTATGTGGATCCTTAGACCTTTGACGAATAACCTTTGGATCAAGGTCATGACCTTCCTTAGGTCAGGGCATAACAATTCTGTGAAAGTATTATTCAAATCTACAAAGAGGATCAGGAGTCTAGGGCCCGGACAAACTATTTGCACAAATGTTAAAAGCTATTAATGTGTATGTGACTCTTGACCTTTGACGAATAACCTTGGAATCAAGGTCATGAGACTTCTTAGGTCCAGGGCAACATTCTGTGAAATATTTATTCAAATTTAGCAAAGAGCGATACAGGAGTAGGGCCGGAGCGAAACTATTTGCCAATGTTAAACCTATTATGTTGTATAGTGACCTTTGACTCGTTTGACGAATAACCTTGGATTCAAGTCATGACACATTCGGCTTAGTCCAGGGCAAACAATTCTGTGAAATATTATTCAAATCTACAAAGCGGATCAGGAGTAGGGCCCGGACAAACTATTTGCAAATTGTTAAATACTATTATGTGTATAGTGACCTTGACCTTTGACGAATCCTTGGATCAAGGTCATGAAAAACACCCCTTTCCTTAGGTTCACGGGAAACTAATTCTGTGAATATTTATTCAATTCTACAAAGTGGATCAGGAGTTAGGGCCCGGACAAACTATTTTGCCAAATTGTTAAAACTATTAATGTGTATAGTGACCTTGACCTTTTGACGAACTAACCTTGGGATCAAGAGATCATTCGACAACTTCCTTAGGCTCAGGCACATTCTGTGAAATATTATTCAAATTTACAAAGAGGAATCAAGGAGTTAGGGCCCGGACAAACTAATTTGCCATAGTTTAAAAACTATTATGTGTATAGTGAGCCTTGACACTTTGCACGACATAAACTTTGGATCAAGGTCATGTACACTTCCGTTGAGGTCCAGGGCAAATTACCTGGAAATATTATCAAATCTCTCACGAAGAAGGATCCAGGACGTTAGGGCCCGGACAGAATCTATTTGCCAATGTTAAAACGTATTATGTGTATAGTGACCTTGACCTTTGACGAATACCTTTGCGATCGAAGGTGCATGAAACTCCTTAGGTCCCAAGGGCAACAATTTCTGTGAAATATTATTCAAATCTACAAAGAGCGATCAGGAGTTAGGGCCGGACAAACTATTGCCAATGTTTAAAACTATTATGTGTATAGTGCCCTTGACCTTTGACAGAAAACCTTGGTCAAGGTCATGAACACTTCCTTAAGGTCCATGGGCAACAAATTCTTGTGAAAATATATTCAAAATTTACAAAAGAGGATCAGGAGTTAAGGGCCGGGAACAAACTATTTGCCAATGTTAAAACTATTACTGGTGTTATAGTTGACCTTGACCCTTTGACGAATTAACCTTGGATCAAGGTCATGACAACTCACATTAGGTCGCAGGGCAACAATTCTGTGAAAATATTATTCAATATCTACAAAAGAGCGATCGGAGTTTAGGGCCCGACAAACTCATTTGCCAATGTTAAAACTTTATGTTATAGTGACCTTCGACCTTTGACGAATAAACCTTGGATCAAGGTCATGACACTTCCTTAGGTTCTAGGGCAGACAATTCTGTGAAATATGAATTCAGATCTACAAAGAGGTTCAGGAGCTTGGCCTGGACAAGCTATTTCGGCGGACGCCGGACGACGGACAAAACGCGCATAACATAATACGTCCCGTCTGAAGACGGGCGTAATAGGCGAAGTTAACATCGTGTCCAAACTATCATGAATCCAAAATCATACAAAGAACTCGAGTGTGGGCGAACACGGACTCCGACAGAGGCAGGTAATCAGGGTGCCAAGAAGGAATAATCATCCTTGCTGCGCAGTCACAACCCGCCGTTGAGACCGTAGTCGAAATTAAAGTAACGGGATTTAACGCCGTAGTCAAATCTAGTAGGAAAAATGACAGTCCCTAACAAGGGTAAT
>CAJDSM010099595.1:0-13829 GCA_903981925.1 Ostrea lurida
ACTATTACAATCTAAAAAACTTGTATTGACTTGTATGGTATTAAGCTAACGTATAAAGCAGTAAATGTTTGGGAATTTATATTGGTCATGCGAATAAGGAAGAATCGTTAATAATAAAATATGGATGAACATATATCACAATATAGAGAAACTATTTTGAATCGTGGAAAAGGAGAAAACTAACTTTATTTGGTTAAATCGGTGCATAAAAAAGACACTGCTATATCTAACTTGTATATGTGCTTCAATATTAACTTTACTGACAATACTTACATTAAGAAAATACAACGTATATCTTATATACAACTTTATTTGGGATAAGACTGAGAGAATTTAAGCGTATACTTTGATAGGTAGTATCTTACAAGGTGGATTATCATTGTTGATGTGAATGTAAATTAAAAGCACGTTAAAAGCTGCTTGGATCCTAGATTGTTAAAAGCAAATCTGTTTTATAATTTTTTGAAAGTTTAATTGTAAACGGTTGAATAATAAATGATACCATATGTATTAGCGTTTCTCAGATTAAAAAGGTAGAAAATTTGAAAATAGATAGAATTACCACTATTTTATCGACAATGTTATGTCTTTTAATGAGTGCAATTAATACCTTAGACAATTTCACGCAATGAGATGTTTTTAACAGCAACCGAAATGGAAAAACAATTGTATTTTCTTTAAATAAAGGTAATACATTGTATTTTTAAAAACATGGATATCCATGTGGAGTTTTGTATGTTGAAAGATTTAATTTAAACGAAGAAGAAATCTCAAACAAACTTTCAGATTTTTTCAAACTGTATTATGAAAACAAATCGAACTGGATCATGTGGAATTTAGTATTAATTTTCAAACTGTTTTAAACGAAATTATGTAGAAATTTCGATTTTTACTAAATTGCAATTTTATAAATATATACATACATTCAGAAAAACTTTCTTTCTAACACAGGAATTTGAATGTTAGGGAAAAAAAGATGTAGTTCTTTTTTGAAAATTTGTATATAAAAAGTTTTGTGAACCAACATCATCAATCGAGTTTTAAATGATGAGTTTAAACATTTGAAACTGTATCTGAATCCTATATATCAATAAGTAAATTATAGGAATATTCAGTGAAATAAAGTAAATCAGAATTTTAATTACAAGTTTTAAATAATATCCCTGTAATAATGCATTCTTAGTAAATGGAAAAGACACACACAGAAAATATGTAAAAATTGTCAATAAAGGAAAACTACAAAACACCTTATTTTTGTATGCGAGAAAGTTATATTCAAGTATGGAATAAGTAAGTGCTCCCTAATATTAAAATAATATTATGGAAACACATTATGAATCGAGATCTTTTATGAACAATACAAAAGACAAAGTCATTGGAATTTACTTATTTTTATGTAGCATAATAGAATAATATAAAAAGTATAAAGATTATTGTAGGTTGTATCATTGATGACTGTATAATATTTTTCATACATATCAAATTTTTCAATTATGAATTATACTTATGTTTAATGAATAAATATCAATTCGCTTGAACCATAGAACCTTTTGAAAAAACTTTTCATTGTATGTATGCTTTTTTTTTTTTTTATTTTTTTTTTGGTTTTTTTTTTTTTTTTTGGTTTTTTGGTTTTTTCTTGGTTTTTTTTGTTATTTAGTTTTTTGGAATAATGAATAATCATTTACTTATAAATTGCTCTCATAACTGTACAATTAACAAATATAGTATAATACATAAATTGTCTTATATACTTGATGTTATTACTTAAATATCAATTACTCAGCTAATTAATCTTGTAATTCATATGTATTATTCATTATATTCCATCATTAATAATACAAAATCCTGCAGTGATATTATTAGCATAATTTACATTGTAATGTTGGAGCTATGTCGAGGCCCAACATCCTCGGCAGCTGCCTTCGAGTATATTGTTTAACGTCACTTATTTGTTATGATATGTCTGGGAAATAAACATGATATTATTATATAAAAAAAAAAAAAAACAAAAAAAAAAAAAAAAAAAATCAGTCAACATATGACTTAAGTGATAATTTTGTAATCAAAACAAGCTAAGCTTGTAAAGCGCTTTGAGTACTAGGTAGATAAAGCAGCTATAAAAAATCCAATCATTATTTATCAAGGTCCAATTATAGCGATCGTAGAATTTACGAAATGATTCGTTAATAACCCTGAACATCAACTTTATTTTGTTAGTATTGGCCTCAGACTTCGACATTTGAAATCTACCTCTCTATCATCAGAAGCTTGTGAGTATAATATTGTTTCCTTTGGGTCCAATTGTTTTTGTGACGAATGATTTTTTAAAGATTTTCCCAATATATTCACTCTCAAACATTGATTACGCTATTGTAGGCCCCATCACATACTCTAGAGGGGTAGTGATTGGGACAAAATTGATATCACACTATATAGGAGCTCTCATTAATAAAATTTTAGATTTTCTGGCCGCATTGGTTTTGACAGAAAAATATTTTAAAGATTTCCCCCAACATATTGAGACGTGTTAAACTTTGATCCCTATGTGGGCCCCCCGGTACTCAGAAAGGTACATGATATTAACATAAACTGACATACCCACTATATCAGGAAAGCTGTTGCATAGATTTCAGCTTTTCTGGCTCAGTGTTTCTTGAGAAGAAGATTATTATAAAAAGTTTTCCAAAAATATATTCAAATCAAACTTTGATCCCCTATTGGTGGCCAAACCGTAACCGTTTTTTTATTTTAATTTTTTGGGGGGGGGGTCATCAATAAAATGACCACTTGAATAGGCTACTATAAAATGAGGAAGCTATTTTATAAATTTCAACTTTTTGGACAAGTGGGTCTTGAGAAAAGATCTTTAAAGACTATCATTAATATTCAATGTAAACTTTGGATACCCATATATACTTACAGCAAACTTACAGACAAGTTGTTGTCGCAGGGGTTTCAACAGTCACGTTTAAAGGCAACATTCGTAAATTCCTATGGTCGTTATAACAATTTATAGTTCACCATAGACTGTCATTGAGTCAAATGCTGTCTGATGTGATTTCATAACATAATGATAGGACCGTTATTCACAACACGTGATTGACTCCGGATTGTTCCGTTTACCTGATCAAGACAGAAGGGCTCACGACGGCGTGGTGACCGGTCCAACAGGGAGAGCTTACTATCCTCCTAGGCAATGATACACCTCTGGCTAATGTCCAAGGGTTCGTGTTTGCCCAACTCTTTGTTTTTGTATTATATTTGGGACATGCGCAGATTAATCCTATTTGTTATCTTTGTCCTTTACATTATGTCCAACCATACCCCCAAGGGGTCAGAACATTTAACAACCTGAAATGTTCACGATATCAGAAGCTTTCACATAAATTTCAGCTTTTTCGCCCAGTGGTTCTTGAAAAAAAAGATTTTTTAAACGATTTTCCCAATATATTCACATGTAAATACTACCCTCCTATCTTTGCACGTGGACTTCCCACCGATACGCGCGATGAATGACGCTGCATGTCTGGTGATGTTGAAAAATATATTTGTCTTTCCCACAAATTTCACTTCCACAATTGATCTATAATATCAGACACCTATTGGATTGGCCAACAAAGAACTTGTTAGTACGTATGGCATCGATTTTGATTGTGGCAGGCCTACTCCTAACACAAAGTAAACTATTATTGTGTGAAGGGTGAGTATTGGTACCATAATTTGTGCACCGTTTAAACGCTGTCGCAAGAATTCTTTCGTTAACAATTCTAGTTTTAGGACCCGTTATTTACTAATATTAGGGGACTTTCAGCTTTTTTAATTCTCCTTGGGAAAGCTTTACTTTGCAAATTATTGGAAGGATAAGATTTGTTTTTGGGAATGACACCCATACCTGAGTCACCTATAATTGCTTGGTGGCTCATTTGATTCTGTGTTGATTATCTTTCAAGCTACTTGTTTGGAAAGGGAGGGACCAATTCCTTACATTTTGACAGAATATTTCTTGCAATTTTCCCAACTTATACGTCAAGTGTTTTTAGTACCAAGTTTAGGGATTGTGCTCATTTGGACAGTTTTTTCTTGAGAAGAAGTTAAAAATGTGAAAGAGTTTCACGCACGTATGATCAGACGGCTGGAGACCAGGAGACGGTACATTACTAAGATGGCGCGCATAAAAAGGCCACAATTCAGGCAGAGTAAAGTCGCTCGCACCTTTTAGACCTGTTGGGCTAGGTTCAACAGCGGGTTGAGTCATCATATACTCCTAATGTAAGAGACACCGAGGGTACCTCTTTATCCATATGGTATTACGTGCTCAATAGGACTTGGTAACTGTAGGGCCCCTTTGTTATCACACAGGACATGTTGTTGAAGTGAGTGTATGGTTTCAATACTATTTTGTGTGGGCGACAATAGGCTACTTAGAACCTTTGTCTATGTTAATTCGCGCAATATTTATCTATATATGAACACTTATATAAACACGCTCATATTTATTTACCAAAAAGTTGAAATATCATTATAATATAAATGAATTGACGAAACACGGATAATCAATTCACCAAAGGTAAACTCTAGGAAATTAAGAGATCGTTATAGTGGGTACTCCGCCGGTTACTCTTTATAAGCATCGATAGGATTCGGTAAAACAGCTTAGATGTAAAACCATGAAGCATAAGCACTTTTTAACGACTCGGGGGTTCACTAAAAAAGTTTAACGACTTGCGGAATTTACTGTGTACACTTATAAGCACAAGTCCGAGGTCGGAGTACAACTTTCTTTATCCAGGACAAGTGGTCTGGGCGTCGACACTATGGCAGACATTTGCATATAATCTGTATCGCAGACATATGTCACAGAGCCAATGTGGGTCTGCATTAAATGATATTTATTAAGGCATGATCTTTGAGTGCGTCTCTAATGGTCGCATGGAATCTTTTTTCAATTATATATACGCGGCTATTTACTTACTGAGTTTAGTAAATTTGACAGACGATTGTGGTTAGAGAGAAGATTTAAGAACACCGCTAGGGAACTCTTTGGTTTTTGCCTATGTATAAGCTATTTTAAGATTCGATATCCCACAGAAGTGGGCAAGAGGTAACCGATTACTGCCGGTATTAAGCGAGGAAGATTATTATTAGCTTAATGATATTGGTAAAAAAATGAAATTTCAAGAGATTGGATACATTTGACAATTGGATAACCAATTTTATCAAATTAGAACTTTAAAGGGGCTACCACGTATAAAGAATAAATTCTTAAAGGTTCAATTTTAGAGCTTTAATATAATTGATCATTGTATTTTCAAAATTTTACTTATTGTTATTACATTATAAATTTATTTATAAAAAAGGAGTCGTAAATTGAAATTTTGCAATGTTGGCTCGGTATGTATTACAATAATGTTGATCGATAGTAAATACAAAATATGGGGGAGGGGGGGCATGTGGGTGGCTACCACGAGAGATATTAATTCAAAAGAGGTTACCACAGGTAATGTAACCTGATAACCTTGAATAGTCCAGTATGGATAAATTCATCAACATTACGTTACTACTTATCTTTATATAACAATAAATTCCAATAACTCTTGCCATAACTTCATTCTGATACAACTACATACTTTCACGTTCTTTGCATTCATACTTCTCATCTTATTGCATATATGATTCTGATTAATTTCTATGCATTTGCTCGCTAGTCCTACTAACTTTTCGCAATCAATTCTCATCACTGCATACGTGAATCTTTTCGATTTTTGCTACGTGTGTTTACTTGCAATCATTTGGTTGAACTTAGAACACATTTAACTACATTATAACTCTCTTTTACATACATAAAGTAAATTCATTCAATACACTTCCTCTCTTGAAACTGAATTGCAAAACAACTACCACACCAAAAAAGAATGAAAGAGCTCGGCAGCATAGTAGGATTGGACGTTATCGTTTTGATCTTTTGTATACACATTTGGAATCTTCGAATTTATAGGACTTTATTATACATTACACACTTATACACATGATTTTGCTCTTTTTAAAATTAAGGTATCTATATTTATTATTGACTTTACAGATCTTGTACACATAAATTATATCAACATAGGAGTAGTTCTTAACTGTTTAATTTATTGAAGTTTATACACAGTTATCGGATCGTTTAAATAGGTGAGAAAGATTTGAAATTTGTTTTGTATTCTTGATTTGACTTTTCACTTGTTTTATGACGCTTTGTTAGAACCTATATTTTGCTTAAATAAGAGGAATGTTTATCGTGTTTATTGAATATTGATATTATTTTAAATACTTAGTAATCACATAAGAACATTTTATTTATTTTATAACAATAAGTCAGTCAACGGAGGCATACATCGCCAAATTGAAATGTTGGCCAAGATCAATCTTAGTTACTCACTGCCTATACCAAAATATGCAGGCTACACGTAGGCATGGGTGGAAGAATGAGCAGGACCAGGATAAATTACTTTGGATATGCGCGCATTGTTATAATCGATGGGTATTTAGGATAACGATTGGGGGATACATTTAGGCGCTATTGGTAAGGCCCATATTCAATGCAGACAAAATTTATTTTGTTTAAAAGTTATTGTTGTTCTTCCTTTCGAATATGTTAGTTAATACTATCTTATCCTTATTATGATTAACAATTATATTTAAAGCTAAGTAAAATTACTATTCGCGATTTCATTTTAGAATCTGTTTAATTTCATTCAATTTATCAATTCTGGTTTCTCTTGATCTAATCGTTAACACATATTTTTCAAAGTTTATTTAGAATCTCTTGGAAATACTGGCACTCTATATTCACTACTGTGTAAAGATTTTTACACCTGACATCAAATATCTCATATTTTAGGCAAGATTATCGGTAAAAACAATTATTAACGAGATTCACGCACAACTTAGGAACATTCATAATTGATTTGTTTCTATTTACATATTATAGTTTATGTAGTTCTTATATTTTAAATGCTCTATATTTTATTATGTGTTTATTGTTTGATTATTTGTATTTGTTATTTGGAGGTTTGTATAGTAACAATAGTATCATTCGTTTTATTTTATTTAATATATTTTTTTTGAATTCTTTTGGGAAATATGATTTAACTCACTGGATGGGTGTTCAACGGCATAATAAGTCAGTCACATATGTTCAATTACAGGGAATATATTGTAATAACTACAAAATAGGTGAATCAAAGTTATTCGGTGTTGAGGATGTTATATATAAATGGGAAAAAATTAAGCAGATATTATTATTATCATATTACATATATATTTATCAGACTTCAGATTTGATGGCTCTACTATTTATCTTCTTGATTTATTAAAGGGTAAATCATGCTGTGTGGTACTCAACAGAGTCACATTGTTTTCTCTCATTTTCTTTACATTTTGGTCCGAAATCACTCCTTATAAAACATATTGATTACAAAATCTGTTGCCATTTTAGTTTTATAATACATTAAGTATATATTTCATTAGGATATTAGGTTATATGAGCACTTTACCACTGCGCATTTAATCTGTTCATTTTTGTACAAAATTCATGGCTTCTAGTAAGGGAAACATGTTATGGTTACCTTAGTTAATTTAAATTTCTACCTTCCGGGCACAGAGACGAAGCAAGCTTATATATGGCTAGTCGGAGAGGACCGTAACTTATCGACAATCGGTACTAATATATCTTGTGAGAACACTACATGGGTAATGATTGTATCACTGGAAATACGGCTTGCTCGTTGTTTAAAAGTAAACAACTGGATTTTAATTGCCTAGATGTAGAGTGAAATACTCGTAATGTAACGTGTTATCGGGGAATCTATAAATAAAAAGAGAAGCTAAAATACATGTACATTAAGCAATTGCGCCCAACTTACATATACCGGTACATTCTGCAACTCGACGCAGTGTTAACAATCAAAGACTTTCCGGTGAAGGTCTTCCTTATGTTCAATACTTCAGTTTGGGCTTGAAGTCTAAAAAACCATTTGTGTCAGAATACAAGATAGGAAGAAACTAAAAAAAAATAAAAAAAATAAGATATAAAACTACGAATATAAAAATACTGAAGATAAAAAAAATAAAATCGATTATAACGGAAAAAATTAAAAATAAAATAAAAAATAACAAAAAAAAGCTAAATTAATAAAAAAAATAAAAAAGAAAATAAAAATAACATAAATATACAAACCAAGAAAAAAGATAAAAACATCGTATTGAAAACACGAACCCCAGGTTGCTTGTGGAGGGGAAAAGGGGGCATTTTTATTTGGGTTTGTGAATAGGTCCAAAACCTGGTCGTGAGGCCCATTAGAGGAACCGGGATAGCCGTCAGTACAAATCTAATACGGAGATAATTAGTCTAACAAAGGGCATAAAACAGATATTAAATTTATATGACTTAGTGTGAAAACAAAGGTTCATCTATATATAGCGGAACAATGAATTAATTAACGAATTCGTTATAACACATTGCAAATCAACTGTTTTTCTTGTAGTTGCCCTCAACGCTTTAAATATCATCAATACGCATACTGTCTTAGCTTATCGAATACTGGAAATATACACGACAAAACTGGTGATAGTGGTATATTAGAAATTATATTATGGAGTAGAGCACGCTAATCAGATAATGTAGTCGTACAGTCTGCCACCAAGGAACCCTCATATTTTCGATTTCTGGGGCTGATGGTACTTGAAACAACCGTTGGCAACGCGCATCACACTAGAGAACAATTAAAATCGAATAGGATTTAAGAGGTGGATACTCACGGAATTGAAATTAAGTTGAGCTGATTGTTTTTCACATCGAACCTAAAAATAGAGCCAATAAGGAAACAATGTATGTGAAACCATTGGAATTTACAGCAATCCGTAAATTTATTCCATGGTTGTGGTTAATAGCTAAGATTATTTTGTAAACCATATTAATAGTGCAGAATGTTCAAAATTATATTATGCTTACTCGTCACTTATCAAGTAGCACTTACATATTTTTGAACCATTCGGAGGGGCCCTGGAATTCTCGACAGACAAAATTAAAATTATTAAAGTTTTGAACAGACTGCACAAGAAAAAACCATTCCTCAAAATCTGAATTTGATGTGATAAGATTTGATAGGGTTTAAAGGGGCTTGACATTTTCAGGTAAAGTTTTAGATTTAAGATTTTCAAATTTCTATTTACAATCCATTGGTTTCTAGATGATCAGTAAAAATTTGAACTCATATTGTTGAATTTATAAGTGAGATACAGCATTTAACAATTCTTTATTAAACATAGCCCGGTCATCTCTTGTTTACTATATTATGAATATGCTAGTATCGTTCCATTAACAGATTCTTTTCAGATTACAAGTTATTCTGAACACAAATTAATAGTTCTATATGTTTCTCCACATCTAATTTTGTTTTGAAGATGATTTCATTGTGACGCATCTTTTAGTAATGTAAACAAGAGGCTCGACCTTGTTACTTGGTAAAGAGATTGTAATGCTCTATTCCTTGAACTCAACATACCCCCCAAATTTTTGCTGAGACCATTAGAAATACACATAAAGTGAGGCCTTGTAAACATTAGAAATGAACAATCTTAAATCCTGAACCATTTTTAGCATACAAGAACGATGTCCATAGCCCTTATAGGGTCGATTGCGTCAATGTAAAGAATAACGGAACAGTTATCAATATCGCAAGTAACAGTGTTATTCGCCAATTGATTCGATACGCAAGAGCCATGCTGTGGTGTATCGGATTATTTTAAAGCAGTAGGATCCAATTAACTAACAAAAGTTGAAGTTGTAGTGGTTATAACGATCTCTGTTTAAAGTCATCATTTCGCAAATTCTAAGGAGTCCGATAATAATGATCGTTGTTGCGATTACCAAGTTCATGGGTCATATGTTGACTAAGGATTTGTTTCATACTATTTGTTAGACTGTCCATTTTCTTACTAGATTTTGACTACGGGTAGGTCCCTTTACTTTATTATCGACTAGCGGGCTCGCGGCGGGTGGTGGGCGATCGAAGCGGGAGGATGCTTGCGTCCTCCATGGCGTCTGAATCCTGCTTCGCTTTTGTCGGCGGGTCCGTGTTGTTGCCCTACGCTCGGTTTTGTGTTTGTTTTTTGGACTGTGATTACGTGTGATACTTTGTTACTTCGCCATTTTATATCCCAAACACATTACATAAAAAAGAGTTGGACAAACACGGACCTCTGGTCACACCAGAGGTGAGGTAAGCACCCTCTGTTGACCGGTCACTCCTGATTCAACACTTACTACTTTTAAGGAAAACAAACAGCCTAAATGACTTTCCACATCAACGTGATACGTATAGTTAGGGAAAACCTTGCATTCTCCTTCCCCTGTTGCTTTTGCCTGTTTTTTTTTTTTTTTTTTTGGGCGTTTTTTTTGTTTTTGTTTTTTTTTTTGTTACAGAGGAAACAGAGATTTTTAATATAGAACAATAATCCTGCAGACGATATAAATACTTCAGTGTACAATATGTAGCTGGTACATGAAGAACACTACACACATGATGAATTTGATTTTTTTTCCTCTCTACAAGTATACTTTGCTTCTTTAGATATAGGGATGCAAAGATTTGTCAACTAATGAACAGAACACAATGTCCAAATAGTAGTATACTCGAAAGTGTATATTTAAAGTTATTTTAATGTAATTCTCATCATACCTTAAATTTAATGTCAATAATATACAATGTAATTGTGTTCTCTAGAACGTACAAACTACATGACATGTACATACTAACTGAGGAATAGCCAAATATAAGGAACAGTGATCATACTCGTAACTCTCAAATAGAATACACAGAGTTAGGCAAACACGGACTTCTGGACACACCAGATATATAATCAGGTACCTAGAAAGAGTAAGCATCTCCTGTTGACCGGTTACATCCGCCATATGACCATTGTCTTCATCAGGTAATCAGAGTAATCCGTAGTCAAAATTAGTGTAGAAAAAACGGCTTAACCATTTCTCTGAAACACATCAGGGAGCATTTGAACCATTGGCAGGAAATACTAGCAAACTAAATCGTTGCAACGAACATATAATTTGTAAAATGCTGTCTTTAAACGTGACCGATGAAACCTTTGCAACAACAACTTATTTTAAGTAGCCTGCCTCGACTAAAAAGGTGATCATATGCAGGACAAGATCTTGCAAATCTAATAGGTTAAGAAACATACACATCATATGTAATTGCTATATAAATATGGACAACCATGGTGAAGATGAAATCGTCCTGTTTGTCTTAAATTTGAGTTGTTAGTTTGCCATGATATATATGTTCAAAAAATATCAATGTACGAAACAGACAGAAGATTCTGTGCTGTGTTTTATTTCTGGTTTGCTGGGATATGAAACACATTGGACATATTTGACCCAATGCTAAATTGTACGGACAAACTAGATCGTTATAACGACTATTAGAAAATGCTGTATTTTAGTGACTATTTAAAATCCTGCAACAATATTTTGTCCATTTTAGCCTGCCTCGATTCATAAACTGAACATACACAGAAAAAGAATTGAATTTAGTAAGAGACATACAAATTATTGAATAACTCAGCTATTATCATTTTGAAAAAAAATGGAGCAAACCATTTACAACAATAACAAAATCATTTAGAATGAATTTGTTTCAGATATATATATTTAATTTTTAAAAAACACTAAATGAGAAAAATATCAAGTTATATGAAGTAAAGGCAAAGATAACGAACAGTGATCAATCTCGTAAGTCGCAAATAGAATACAAATACAAGAGTTAGGCAAACACAGACTCCTGGACACACCAGAGGTGGGATCAGGTGCCTAAGAGGAGTAATCATCAACTCTTATAAAATAGTTATTGTAGTCACCATGTGGCGAATGTTTTTTGTTTTTTTGTGGACGGAGAGATATGAAACGGGATAACTATGTAATATAAATTGATTTTATATGAAATTCAAGATAATTTTCCCCGTGGGGACCCGGGTTTGAATATGCCCTCAGTACCCCTTGCTTGTTGTACGGTTCAACATTCTAGTGTGCATAAGCGAAGCCGCTAAAACAGATGTTTGCAATTGTTAAATTAGCATTATATTGGTCGCAAACCACAAATGAGAAGCTAGGTATTCCCATTCTGCAATTACATCTTACTTAGTCAAGTTTTGCAATGTTTATGTCTGACGTTAACTTTTTGCGTTACAGTATTATGACGTCACAATCGAAACCTTTCCATTTCGTTAGGCCTTATACGCATTTACTCAATACTTACATTTGTCAAACGTATTCCAGACTCAGATATAAATAAAAGCTAAGAAGGGTTAAGTGGAATTGTACTCTTGAAAACATGTGACCCCACGCGTACAATGGTTTCGGGTGACAATTTCCACGTACTCTCTGGCATATTTATATTATAGTCCTCTAACGGAGTTGGGGAACATCTGCAATGACCCAAATTACAATTACAACTAGTTATACTTTTGTTTTTAAACATGCGTCATTCTTGTGAATTTCATGACAGCAGGCGATTAATGGGGAGGTCCTTCAGAATGAGACCACAAAAACCGATGCCCCGTGTAACAGATGTGGCACGATAAAGATCCCTCCCTTCTCCAAGACCATGAGCGCCGAGCATAGGCGTAAATTCTGTGGCACTTCACCGGCAATGGTGAAGTCTACATATGAGCGAGATATTCTTGAGGTGGGTGTTAAACAACATACAATCAATCAATCGAGATATTTTGTCATCATTACTGAAAACAACTGTAAAATGCTTGGTAATACTATATTTATATCAGAAATTATAGATTTCTTTAGACGCTTCCTAAAATATAGATTCAATCTGCAAGTGTTTTAAAAAGATCACTTGACCAAAATGATAAATCCTTATTAGCTAAAATAACAAATATGGATAGAGTATTTTTAAAGTCTTGGACATCAGATTGATTGATTTAATGATTGATTGATTATTTATTATTTCACGTCCCACTTGGGTATATTTCACTTATATGGAGACGTCAGCATTGCAGGTGAAGGACTGCAAATTTAGGCCTGTGCTCGGCACTCAAGGCCTTTAAGCAGTGAGGGATCTTTATCGTGCCACACCTGCTGTGACACGGGATCTCGGTTTTTCCGGTCTCATCCGAATGACCGCCCCATTTAGTCGCCTCTTACGACACACAAGGGGACATCAGATGATTGACGGATGGAATTATGTATCTATTTATATTCACTTCCCTTATAGATTTCTATTTGGACAATAGGAGTGCATATGAATTTCACAAAATCAGAAAAAATGAATACCTGATATCAAATATAATCTGAAAGCAACATAACTTACGCAGGATTATGAGAAACTCTTACATATAAAATGGCGAAGTAACAAAGTATCAAACGTAATCGTAGTCCAAAAAACACATACAAAATCGAGTGTAGGGCAACACGGACCTTCGACGAAAGCGAAGGCAGGATCAGGTGCCATGGAGGAGTAAGCATCCTCTGCTGACCGGTCACACCCGCCGTGAGCCTGTAGTCGATGTGATGCTTTGACTATGAAGTCAATGACCAATATGGTGCTAAATACTAGTTTACATCATTTAAACTGTTCTGGTAATACTATTGGAACCTGAAATAAGATGGGTAAGCAACTATTAGCAGGTATTTGTAGG
The DNA here is from genome assembly GCA_903981925.1 of Ostrea lurida. NCBI lineage: Eukaryota > Metazoa > Mollusca > Bivalvia > Ostreida > Ostreidae > Ostrea > Ostrea lurida. Next base: position 13,714 of record CAJDSM010099595.1, read on the forward strand.
ACACGTAGCTCTAACAAGACATGGATCAAAATCAAAACAAACGTTAACTTTCAACATCTTAAGATTCATTCTAATTAGAATTCAGTGAACTAGATCGGTTACATGAGGAATATGTT
>CAJDSM010099601.1:8021-25247 GCA_903981925.1 Ostrea lurida
TGGTTCAAAACCTAGATTAATGGATTAAAAAATGGGGATGAATTGTCAACTGAAATTAATCTTAAAAATGTTCCATATTAAGTGTTTGAATTTGGCAAACATGTTACAGAACAGACCACATTTTTCAATACTTTAATGTGAGATGTCACTAAGTTCTAATGACGGATGCTCTACTGAGCGTTACTGAAATTCCGCATTAGATAAAACCTATTCCCGGTACGTTGAATGTAAAGTGTATATTAACGAAGCAGGTTCCTCGCTACTCTGGTAGCAAGATGTAACAAGGTGAGTAACATGTCAAGGTGAATAACATTGAATATCATTGAATTTTCTTCACAGAATGCCTTGCTGCAAATTTAATAGCATTAATAAAATGTTTCGATAATCAAAACATACTTCAGATTTCATGCCTGAATTGCCCGTAAAAATATATGTACCTAATGCAGCTTTAAAAGATGACGTACTATGATAGTAATGATTTAGAATGCTCTTTGAAAGGGTTTTAGTTTTTTTTAATAATTAATCTAAGAGACATGCATATATCATAAAGATTCGTCAGCACCAAAACAGTATCCTTTTATACGAACGTAGATCCCACAATGTTGAAATATCTTCATCTTTTTGACAACGTTTGTTTTCAGTGCAGTATCAGAAGTTGTCCTTACTGTTTCTTTTTCACGAGTATTGGCATAGCGTTAACTCATATGGGATTTTATCAAATTCTACGATTCGATTAATTGCATTATTTACTGTTTTACGTCCCAATATGTAGAATGTCACATTGTGCCGTGAGGCTGCAATATCTAAAAGCCTAATGCTCGGCACTACAGTGCCTTTGAGTTAGGGCAGGGATCTCTTCGTGCCAAACACCTTCTGTACACGGGACCTCGTGGTTTTTCCGGTCTGATCGAAAGACTGCACATTAGTCGCGATACGCTTTAGTCACCATCTTACGACACGCAAAGGGGATGACGCTGGTGGACTTTTCTAACCAGACCCCACCACAGGTTTTAATGAATATTGTAACTAATAATTGTTTGTTTGCGTTTCTCAGATATTTGATTGTCAAAAAATTATACAGACTATTCATAATTCATTTGAATTCTAGAAATGTTCGAGAATTGTTCCTCAGCATTCCTGATGACGCCGAAGCGGGATTGTGCGATGACGAAGATGTTTTCAATCTAACACCACTGTCCAATTTTCGTCTTCCTTCATAGTTTATGCAGGATTGAACTATAAGGCACTAACATTTATTTGCTGTGATAAGGTACAGCAATATAGGAGTCATGACATTGAATGATCATCTCTCTCTTGCTCCTTCTCTCTCTCTCCTCTTCTCAGAGGTTTCTTCTGATCCTAATATCTGCTCTCTCTCTCCTTCTCTCTCATCAGACTACTCTCATCACTGGTCTTTTTTTCTTGTTTTTAGTTGATCTTGTCTAATATAAAACGAATAGTTTTACAAAACAAACATTTGTACTTACAGATAATTGATGACCAAGAAAAACATAAACGTGGATGAATTTGATTTGCAAATCGCATCCAACTTTCCTTGTTTCTTGGATGTAGTAATGTATACTTCGCCCTGCTAATTAGGTGTGTATGGTCTCTCAGTTGGCTTGCGTACGCTCCAGGGCATGTCATGCGTGATAATAATTTTTAAAAGAATCGCCAACTACTAGACTAAAAAGTTGATGTTGCAGATTATACTAACGAAATCTTGTTTAAAGTCATAAATTTCGCAAATTTCTACGGTCCGCTCATCATAGCCCTTGTTTGCGATTACAACTTATCAACATAAGTCATATGTTGAACTGATTTCTTTGTTTTTTGGTTCGGGGGTTTTTTTTATTATGGTAATGTTTCGTACTAGATTTGAACGAAAGGGCAAAACCCCGTATTACTTGTCGTTTCGACTAAAACAAAGCTATTCACAGGCGGTGTGACCGGTTCAGCGGAATGATACTTACTTTACATGGGCATTGATCCTGCCTATCCAGCTTTTGTCGAAGGTCCGTGCTGCCAACACTCGATCTGGTTATGTGTTTTTGGGACTAGATGAATTTACGTTTAATACCTTCTCTTACTATTTCGGCGGTCCATTTTTATAATGTCCAAGAATTTGTTCCCCAAGTGATATCACCCGTCAGATGTAGTCCGTATAACACCCTGCTTAGGGATGTACTGGAGGAGGGGGAAGGCCGCATACCAACTTCGGCAACTCGCTCAAGCCTTTTCTATCAGTCGGAAGAAGGTCTTCCATCATTCTGACGGAAAAGGCAAGCGATGTTCCGATAGGGCCCCCCTCAGGTAAAAATCGTAGCTACTTTATTTCGCAGAGCGTAGATCCAATAGTACCGGTATACATCGCTTAAACATTTCAGCGAGGAACCTTCAATGGTCCAAAGCAATAATACTAAATTGAATTGAGAATAAGAATAATTAGAAAGGAGTAGGTAAGTTTGTTCTAGTGTCACTTTGAAATGACAAACAGCATAGTAGTAATGTTTTATGGTCATGAGATGAGAGAGAAGTAAAAGCGCAGCACACTTGGACTAAATACGTGTCTTGGATCCGGTCTTGGTAAAGTATAATAGATTCTACTCAATTTATTGAGATGTTAAATGTCCACGTAGTTGAATAGTGAACGAGCAGTTTTCCCTTGATTCATTAACAGCCTGGGCTTTATCGCCCTATACTGTATGGGGAAGGTCATAGACTGCGTCCTGTCGTATTTGGGCAGTACCCCTGTTCATCATGCCAGGAGAATGCGAATTGTACCCGACCTTCGAACGTTAAGCGACTTTCATTTCATGTGACTCTATATGCTTTGAAAATGCGTGGCGTTGGGGGATGGATCTGTTTTGAGTTCATTCATGACGAGAAATTGGACACTGGAAAAATAATTGCCAAAGTGAGCTGAAGAACACATGTCAAGTATTGAGAATAAAAACGGCGAGTGGGCTGTGTATTCTTTAAGTATCACATATAGGGATCGATGTTGATAGAACCACAATCTTTATCAATTACAGATAGCATTGTACTCATCTAAATCATCATATACATCGGGAAGACAATTTCCCTAGAAGTAAAAGGTAGAATCATCATTTAAGGTGAAAACATGAAAAGTACTTTAGCCAATAGGAATTTATCTTTTAAAATCTCGACATAAAACTTTGTTTTACGTATAATTTGCGTCCGCGAACAACAAGGATATTCAGTTGCTGAGTAATAATCGGTCATCCTGAACAAGAATAAGTAACATTTCTGTGACAGTATTATGTTTAATTCAATTAAGAAAACGTAAACGAAAATCAAGAGAAAGCATAAAGAGAAAGAAAATATTGAACGATTTCAAAAATGTATTTTCTGTCAATAACGTGGATTCTTTGTCAATTAATAGTCAAAGTGATTGTTTTCTATGCCTCTACATATCCTTTAAAATTCCTCACGAAAAAGTTTCAACAGACTGTAGGAAGATAGCAACAAAAATGGAAATCGTAAACCCCTCCTCACACCCAGCAGCTGAGAGCTGTGGATAGTATACAAGCGAGAAGAGCAATTGGATTGAATTAATAAGATTGCTGAGAGCTGTGGATAGTTATACAGCTGAGAAGCATTGGAGATATTATCTACAGCTGAGAGCATGTGATATTATACACAGCTAAGAACAATGTGGGATATTATAACAGGCAGGAGAGGACATGTTGGATATTATACAGCTGAGACAATGTGGAATATTATAACAAAGCAGAGAGCAATGTGGATATTATACAGCTGATGAGCATAGTTTGGATATTATACAGCTGAGAAGCAATGTGGAATATTATAAAACGCAGCTGAGAGCATGTGGATATTATACAAGCAGATAGCATGTGGAATATTATACAAGCTGAGAGCATGTGGATATTATAACCAGCTGAGAGCATGTGGATATGTTATACCAGTGAGAGACATGTGGATACTATACAGTGAGACATGTTGGATTATTATAATATACAGCTGAGAACATGTGATATTAATACAGCTGAAGCATGTGGATACTATAAACAGCTGAGAGCATGTGGATAACATAACACGCAGATAAGCATGTGGATATTTACCAGCTGAGAGCATGTGGATATTATACATGCAGAGAGCATGCTGGAAACTATACAGCTGTCAAGAGATTAGAATCAAATTCATAACACGCGTCTTCGAATATATTCCAAATGTATTGTGTTTAAGAAAGACGCGCAAAACAATGTAAAAAATGAATTATATGAGTTATCTTAGGTTTGTATCTATCCTAGAGAAATAAAATCACATTGTAAGCTAATTACACTACAGTGTAACTTCTAATATACATTAGCGTTATCCATGATACAGGTATAGACTAATGATTAAAACCTCGGAATGATATTTTCCCCGGTCTTATCGTAGATAGATGTGGATAACGAAAGAAACTAACAGATAAATAATACGAATAAATCACACAGATCTGAATGGTCTAAGCTAATCAATGTCTGTTGATCAGCAGTGTTGCAGCTAGTTGAGCAAGCACAGTAATTCTACCGAAAAAAAAAGCCACCTATACTGGGAAAGACACTATCCCTTCTATCGCCTATCACCGTGGGAAGTCAAACAAGACACTACCTTCTACCGCCTAATCACTGGGAAATCACAGACACTACCCTTTACCGCCCGCTATCAACTGGGAAGTCAAGAAGACACTACCCCTTCTACGCCTATCACTGGAAAAATCAAAAAGCACACTACCCCCTCTACCAGAGACGACATAAAAATAAGTTTCATCTGTGGAAGTCACCGGAACAACTAATGCCCTTCAATACCGCCCTTCATCTGGGAAGTCACAAAGACATTAATCCCTTCTACCGTCTATCACTAATGGGGAAGTCACCGAACACTAGCCTATCTAAGCCGCTATCACCCGAGGAAAGTACACAAGAACCACTGCCTTCTCCCGCCTAATCACCGGGAAAGTCAACCAGAACTCCCTTCTTGCCGCCTACACCTGGGAAAATATCAACAAGAACACTGCGCCTTCTACCGCCTATTCACCTGGAAAATCAACAAGACACTCCCCTCCTTCTACCACGCCAGCTATCACCTGGAAAGATACAAGACACTTACTCCTTCTAACCGAAAAAGCACTATCACCTGGGAAAATCAACAATGACAGCTACCTCCTTCCACGCCCTATCCCTGGGCAAAGTCAACAAGACAGTCCCCCTTCTACCCTGCCTAAATACACTAGGGAAAAGCTGAACAAGAGCACTAAACCATGCCTTCTACGCCTATCAGCCTGGGAGATAGTCACCGAGACACTATCCTTCTACCAGCCTACAACTTGGGAGAACATCACGAGACACTATCCATAACTCAGGTCACCAAGACTCACCACTCCAGTCAACAAAGACAGTAAGAGGACAAAGCTTAGGAACTGGTGGCCAATAGCTAACAACATTATTGTTTTTCCGATACAAATCCACAAAGATTGGTCGATATTTCAGTCAAGAGACCCAATCGAGTTCGAGTTCACAGCACTAAATCCAAATTGACGAGATTGAGCAAACAAGTTTATAAATTGACACATACTACAGATTGGGAAGATATCGGAGGGCCCCTGGAGTCGCAATAGACTAGACTCAGTCTTTTTAAAATGATTTGTATATCTGTACTATTGAGATCCCTACCCTCAAACTATGTATTTTTCTTGTTCTTTTGTTAGAGACAATTCATATTACGATATAAAATGATCGCTAAGGCCAAAACTGACCCGAATACTTTAAAACTATAAAGAAAAACACACACCCGCTCAAAACCACATATTTTCTTAAGCCCTTGTGTTAAAGACAAGTTTATTTGTACTATATGTGGAGGCCATTGGACCATGACTGGCCAGCTCTTTAAACAACGGGTATGCTATTTGAAGCTATTGAGATCCCCACCGCTCCTCAAACCATATATTTCTTGTCAATATCATCGACGAATGTTAAAAGAGCACAACAAAAGTGGTCCCAGGAATGGTGCCATGCACCAAACCATTTCATGACATATGTTCTCAGTCTTAATTTTTTCCGTTTCTGGATGCAGTGTTTCATTGATGACAGAGATTAACTTAAGTTACCATACCCGCAGTACCGAGGACTCATCACTCTCCTCTGTCCTTCGTTCGCCTGTACAAATTGCGAACCAACAAGAATGCGCATCTTCCCGGAGAAAGTGGAGTGTTGTACAAGGTGAGAGGCCCTGTATCTCCAATGAAAGGGTGTACGCTGTTAAGCAAGGAAAAAAACCAAACAACCCTGGTAGTATTAATAAATAAAATAAATTGACATCGTGTAACACAATCAGATACTTTGTCCATCGTTTATTTATTTATTGTGTTTTATTTCCCTATTTATCACATTGCAACAAATGTTACGAGTATTACAGTCCTCTAACTTTTTGTATCGGAAATATGCGACCCCGCCCATCCGCCTGATATAGTCAAATAAACACAATGACACATGTACAGTTATTGAATAATTGGTGGGACGTATAATACCAACATAGAAACAGGCCATGAATAACATCTAAAACAATTTCTTGAAAATTGTCATAAATCACATAACTAAGTATTAACATTATAACAAGGTCACGTGATATCTCTGTTACTTTCTTTTTTCCACTAATTGTGTGCATCGTGTTACTTTTGAAGGATTGCGCCCTCTGTTCAGTTCGAAAACCTCAAGACAAGGCTGTTTTTGATTGAAAATGGAATGGTGAGAAAAAGTACATCTAGGTGCATTCTCTTGTACAAGTAGTTTATCGGTCTTTCTCTCTCTTGCCATCTCTGTTCTCCCGTATATTTACCATTTTTGTGAAACAGCTTATCAAAGAATGGGGAAAAAACGCTACTTTGTGCATGTTTAATTACTTTTTAAAACTATTAAGATACTTAATCCAAATAAAACTTATTTTGTTAGTTGAGCCTTAAAACTTAATTTTCATTAAAAACCTTTGTGTACTCGAACTATTTTGCGGGAGTTAAAAACGGTGAGTTCACAGAGACGTAAGGGAGATAAAGGACCGAAACGTCTGCAAGAGAATACCTGAGAATCCATCACACCTTGCCTATGAAGGAACATGCCCCTGTACCCCTTCTCTGCGGTACCTACATTGTTGTTCGGATTTGGTATATGGCTACGAAACGGTGGTAGGAGACAAATATGGTTGGTCGGACTTTAAACCGTCTTTATTCAGTGACGGATCCAGGACTTCTGATCGAGAAGAGGGGGCCCGTTCGTTGAAGAAAGGAGCCAATAAGCTTAAGGTCTTGGGATGAGCCCAAGTGGGGGCCACGGGGGCCGAAAGCCCCCGACGCCTCTCGGTTGTATAGCTTCTAAGACGGCATTGTGTTGAAAATTCTGTAACGCAAGGTGCACTGGGGGTTAGTCCAAGCCTTATGTCATAAATTGTTGTATATGTATTTAAAAAAAAACAATTAGGCCTGACCCACAAACCCTTGTATAAATTCCTGCTGCACTTATCACAGATGCTTTGGGTATTGTCGGTGTGAACAGTACCTCCGGGGTCATCCCAACCCTCTTCATTTTTTCCGCTACTAATCAAAAATTCCGTGGGTACCATTTAAGACTCTTATATCACTGTGCATATAGTGTGAGTGCACTACAGCCATAAGAAACATATCCCATGATCATTGTGAAAACGTCTATACATCACAAAGTGTATATCTTCTACAGAATTATTTTTGTAGAATGGCGTACTCACTGACATCGATAGGCTGGTTTTACGGTAAGCATAGCATATGTCCTTCCGAGTCAAAAATCAAAAGTTAATGTTAATCTTTATGTTTATTGGGTAAAAACAATTTGTTCAATGACTCATGTGTATGAAAATAGTTACTTGTTGTATTCGAGGAAAATGCCGTGCTTCATGTGTAAAGTGTAGAGTTCGAACGCCGGATTACTCATAAATTTACTGTTTTTGACATATTTTTGACATAAGACATTGAAAAATGGAGAGATATTGGCCACACTGTTGTATTGAATTTTATAACCTGGTTGAAATTTCGAATCTACACTAGAAAGATGAATGATCCATCGAAAATTTGGTATACATACATGGTGGTGTGGCCATAATAACACTTTATCTAAATTAGAAAAACGCACAGTAAAAATTTCATGAAAATCACGGTTTTGGACTCGATATTTTATAAGACGCATTGTGCATTTCAGAAAAAAGTAAATTCATACCAAGAGGTCCTCTGGACCAATAAGACATAAAGTGATAACACGGTTTATTTTTAAACTTTCGGACAGGGCCGGATTATAGTGCTTCCGATACCAAGCACCTATAACATGGATACAATCTGGATTACATAGGTTTAGAACACTGAAAAATATAAGAGAACAGATATGCGCAGAGACACACGATGAACTTATACTATGTAAGGTAGATCTATTAATCTTGTATGATAAAGGTCGTATTTTAGCAGTATGTTACCCGGTCCGTTGTGTTTTGCTATCTTGCTATCTTCCTCTGTTTCCGTGACCAAGAGACTTTTGGTGACTGATCAAGAGTCGTCCAGGCCCTTTCAAGACTGAACTACAAAACGAATACCGGACTAAGACTGCAGGACCTGAATGAAGGCAACGAGCTGATCTGAACAACCAGAAACGCGGCATTGAGGTCTGATAACGCGGCCACTGAAGTCCGAGATTCGCGGATGAAAGGTATAGTTTACGTTGCCTATTAGTTTTGTTTTGAAAACTGACCTTTACTTTAAGGTGGAATGCTACATACAAGAAATTGACGTGGACTGAAATAGAGGGATATCGTTAAGCATATTTTGAAAAGAAAGTTTCAAATTCCACTCAGTATATCGTCAAAAAAATGGCAGTTTTAGTAGAAATCAGTTTGAAAAAAATCTTAAAACCCCTTCTGTATCGGAACGCTATCCGCAATTCAGAAGCGCGTGCTAACTTACTGGACTCGACTTAACATTTTGAAATGAATTGATATATAACCCTGAAGGGAACTATTTCATCCAATTTCGAAAGGCAAGTCAGACCGATATTATGACGATGTTATATAACGATCCTTCCCTTAAAGGACACTTAATTCCTAGGTACCTATTCATTCTGTGACTGGAATCTTTTGTGTTACTCGTATTTTTCCTTGTTACGTTACGTGTTATGCCAATTGAGGTATCTTGATCTTTTCGTGTTACCTGGGCTTATTTATGCGACTGTATAAATATTTGCACAGATCTCAAAATATATTTGAACGAGACACATGCAAGTTCATCTCCAGAATCTACAAATAACAAATTCTTAACACCTTAAAACTTTACATCCTATGCTAGAATACATTTCTACTTAAAAGTCGAAGTTATATGCACAGAATATTGAAAATAGGTTCCGAAAAACTAGGGATTTATCTGCAATGAACCACTAGACATAATCTTACATATATCCTACAAAACGCGATCACCCAATTAACATTGTGTTTCGTATGAACGTATGTAGTGAAGTTATCTCGTGTCATATACCATGGTTTTTTGATCATTGTAAGATTACAGCAAACAGCTACAATAAGTTCCACACTGATTTTTATTACAATACGCTGAATTTTAATCCTTTTTATTTCTAGTTAACAAACGTACATTATTTTGGGACGAAAGGACTGCCCACAAATTAACGGAACAGTTTAAATTTAACTTCGGGTAAGACTGTCATTGGTAGATCCAGTAGAATCAAGCCATTGTACCTAACTTTATATTAGACCTTACACAGATTGAACTTATATAATTTTAATGTTAGACAATTAAATTTATTTGACGTTTATGGATTTGAGTAAGATGAATTGTTTGCCGTAATGTAGAGATTGCATTGGAACCGGTAGTAACAGTTAGAAGTCAATAGCCAGTTTTCGAGATTGAGAATACGGTAGAGTTATTCTCGTTCATAATTAAGGCGAGAACGATATATGTTACTTGCGGGAGAGGACAGATTGTCCATCCACTGGTAGATGTGAATGTACTCGGCAAAGTCTCTAACTCATATGTTGTATCATCACCGAAATTATTGATACCAAACGAAATAGAAGATCAATTTAAAGAGGGGACTACTGCGCGCCAACCGGAAAACGGATTCTATACGTTATTGGTGTAACTATTTCACTATTGGCGAGAAGAAATAACACGGATGAAGTAATGAAGCACACAAACAAACGTGCGGTACGAGACATGAAGGGAAATTTGGTCAAACAATAACGGCTGAGGCAATAACTGGGTTACAAAAGGCGCAGCGGACCAGTCAAAGAGTTGGTACTATATGAGTAGGTATCAAAACCTCTGCATAATGAACATAGATCAATAAAAAAGGTTACTATAAAATAAAATTATGAGAAAGGATTATTCCCAGAATTCATCCTGTTTATTTTTGCATACGGATATAACATTTTTCAGCAATTATTCGTCGAAACGATTGGAAAAAGTCCATTTATTTAAAACTAAGAATTTTTGATTAATCATGTGATGAATGATCGAATGTAATTTGTGCGCAAGGATGTCTGATATACGAGTCCCGCGAAACGCGTCTTGACTCCTGTAGAAATGATACTAAAATCAGTAAGTTATCGCCGAAAGTCTGATATCACTTAAACCTTAACCGTGTGAAAATTCCTGAATATTATTACGCTCTAGTGATGACTGAGATAAACAGAGAGGTGCACCAGTTCCGGTTGTTGTAAGTAAATTAATCGCTTTGTGTATGCATGTGTCCACAGGTATATGTATCATTAGCCCCTATCCACTTGAATTGCAAGTGGTGAGATTTTTATTGTCTGTTTTTAAAACAGTGGAGTTTTGTGGGGTGATTTTTAAATAAAAATCAAAAGTGCATGTTTTCAATTTACAGATCATACAATAATACAATTCCAGTCATAATAATTTACTTATCATTTCATCATATGACCCCAATAGTCAGGTTGTTGTGGTGACCGCTTAAGTTATTATTAAGTCGATCTGTTCAAACAGGGTTGTAAAGACTGAAAGCCTTTAGCTTTCTTTTCAATTCTCTGCTAAGTATTACTTAGTATAGACGCACATGGGGGTCAAGAATGCCGTCCACCAGCAAATCCCTTGGTGTTCATAAGAGAAGACTGCATGGGGCGGTCATTCAGATGAGATCACCCGGAAAAACCGAGGTCCGGTCACAGCAGGTGTGCACGAAAAAGATCCTCTGCTCAAATGCCTCTGAGTGTTCGAGCATTAGCCTTAATTTTGTAGCCCTTCACCGGTATGGTGTCTTCTTCATAGGAGTCGAAATATTCACTCGAGTGGACGTAAAACAAGAAATAATCAATCCGATCAAGTCTTAGTATACAGTCTATATAGTAATATCTGTTGATAATGCATTGATTCGGATCTGTTCGCTCGATGCTGTGTACATACTGAAATTGAGACTGAAAGCTAATAACAAATTCATTTATTCGAGATATTCAGGACTACTATTTCTAACTATTTGTTTTCAATATATTCGTCAACAGTCATATGAAGTAGTATACTTTCATGAAATATTACCTGCATGTCATTAGTTTCAGCTCTAATATGAAATGTATTTTAAACATATTCAAATTTGTTTGTGACGGTTTAAAAATATCTTGTGTAAACAATACACATGTTTATTGTATCATTTTAGGTGATGGTCCCCAGTTGACAACTGGTAGATCCAATCAGATGATGTAACGCTTTGTAAACTTTGAGGCTCAAGATTGTAGGCGGTAATGTGGAGTTGGGGATGTTTGGCAGAAATTTACGAGCCTGTTAATTGCGGCACTACGACTGGCATTCGTATTATGGAGGGCGTATGTGTGTACACTAAGCTACAATAGATGTTTTAAACATTTGAGCACAAATAAAAACATTGTATTAGGAAACATATCGGTACTTCGTTAGCTCAGTGTCCTTTCTTGCTGAATCGCATTTTTTTGCTTAATTATTAACTGTTTCATATTGTAAAATATGTCTACTTGAATGGAATGTTTAACCTTTTTCTATTGATCTTATTGTTCAATTCAAAATGTTATGTCATATAATTTTTTAATGTATATCAAATACAAGTGAAGGTTACGTACAAAAGGGTCTTTAAAGATTTGGGGTTGGGGGTGTATCTGATATCTAATCTCGGTAAAATGAATGATACTATGTATTTTGTGTTTAATTGATATCTCCTAAGAGCCATTTTGATAAGCATAAGGAAAAATCATACTTAAACAGTTTCATATTTTTAAACAAATGGGTAAAATGTAGAAAATGATCTTTGCATTTTTGTTTAAATTTGCCAAAGAACTGTTGAAAATTGCTTTATTCTACGGTGCATCGATCATAGTACATGTGAATTCATTATAAAGATCATGTAATTTGTATAAAGTAAAATTATTTTTAAGTAAAAATGATGATTTTAGTTAGTATAGATCAAATTATCTTATTGCAGCTACTACATAGCCTTCTTCGGTTTTTTTTAGGGGCTGGGGTTACCTCTGTTTTGACATGTTATCAAGTCAGAAAATAAAATGATAAATATTTTTATGCAATTTTGTGTTAATTTGACTCCTTTATTATAAGTGATAGTTAAAATTAATTGTAAAAACGTGGAGATACAACCAATTAATTTTTGGTGAGTAAGCTTCTACCTAAAGATAAATTCAGTACAGTAAGAATATTCCTTTTATATCACGTATATCGTTGGTTTAGGTATCATATCAGCAATCAATTAAAATTAAAGTGTTAGATCCAGTGCAATACTCGCAGACGTTAGAGAAAGCGGTATAGCGATTCAAACAGCTTATATTGAATTAGATTGCATATCCAGGGCTTACTTATTGCATATATAATATGATTGTTTTTACCTTTTCCCTTTCATGAACATTATCTTGGCTAAATATTTTGTTTTTCTACATTTACATATCTAAAGAGAAGTCATTTTGATACAATTTAATACTTCCCCCATCGACCGGTATCGTTCACTCTTCCACTCGGATTCAAATGTTCCACTAAAATGTACCATTCCACCAGAAGACGCGCCGTATCTTTAAAAAACCGGCATATCTTGGCTACCTTTAATGAGGCTGATATATCTACAATTTATACATTTATGTTCTTAGTAGGAATCCAATTTGGTTATTAACATGTTTTTTTGGCAGTACGATTTCTATGTTTCTTTGAAAATGTGTATTGTACAATGTAATACTTTTTGATGTCTAACTGGAAACAGCTTCAGTATATAGAAATATGCCATATTTTAAAGACGTTCTAGGTTGAGGTTAATAAGTGATGATCATTTTTGGGAAGTGTATTTTTGATTTTAATACGAAAGAGCATTCGGGAAATTAAACGAGAAAATTTGGGTTTTCATGCTTGATTTTCCGCTACAAGTGTTTTAACATGACTCTTTTTGCCATTAAAATCTTACTCAAGATTTATTCATAAACTCCATTCGTCTGATTGGTGGTAAACAAATAAATAAGAATACAGATCTCTCATATTATGGAATACTAGATAATAATTACTATTCATCTTAAAGAAATTAAAAGACCCGTGTGGATCCGGGTTAGAATATAGGTCCAGCATCCATTGCGTTCAGTAAGAGGCGAACTGTAATAGGGAGGTCAATGTGGTTATGAGACCGGAAAATAAACCAAGTCCGTGTCCACAAGCAGGTGTGAGCGCGATATCAACGCTCCCTGCATCAAGGCCCTGAGTCGAGATAGCCTAGGCCTAATTTTGCGCCTTCACGCGCATTGTAGACGTCCCATATGAGTGAATATTCTCGGATGGATTAAAAAATAAATAATCAATCAATCAATCAGATATAAAAAAAAAAAAAAGATTAATACTTGTAATGAAATAAATAATGACCTTTCTGCCACTTGAATACGGAAAACTCATGATATCGAATTTCAGAGTTAAAAATCATTTAAGAGTGATTGTCAATTTCTTAAATTCACTAATATTCAAGTCTTGTCTCAAAATTTAAAATGGAACTATAAAAGTAGAGATTGATTATCGGTCATTTTTTAAAGTAGCATATACTGTATCTTCGAAAAATTAAATCTTTCGGATTTTTTTTTTCTATGCATACAATTAATAAAGTTATGTTGTTGTAACGTAATTACAACATTGAAAGCAAAAAGATACAAAAGAACAAAGCACTTGTTCTATTATTTATGATATTACCACCTATAAAACAACAAAGTCGCCTGAGTGTAGGCAGATCATACTCGTATTATTGTTTTGCGATGTATACATCATGGCCTTTTCTCTTTGTGAACAACAGTATAGCGTATTAAACATTCAATAAGTATGCATGTGATATATAATCATATATTTTTGCATTTACAGTTAAGAAAATACGTCGAATAAAGCTATTTACTACAAAACATTTCAAGCGTAATTTTGAATTTCTACTTCACATATAAGGAGGATCAGCGTCACTTTGATGTTTTCCTTTTCCATTTATAGAAGTTAGAATGCAAGTTGCAGCACACGTCGTTTTTAAGGTTATTTTTCGACTGGTGTTTACATTTTCACGGCCAGATTTCGTGGTTCACATTTTACCGTTTATATATTGATTTCCTTTAAAGAAATAGAGTGCAAATAAATTCAAAAGATACAGATTATGCTACGTTTAAAATATGCCAAAACTGATTTTTGCACAGATTTCGAGTATTGAATTGCTTTTTTAAAGAATATGATTTCTGTTTGGAAAAATACTCAACAAAATTAATAAATACAATATTGTGAACTAGTTCCAAGTCTACTACTTGTATTAATTGATTTAAAACTGTTAATTACGAATATGAGGATATAAATAGAAGTATATTGAATGAAATAGAATTGTAAAAATCATGCTTTTGCATGTTAATCAATCCTTCCGCACAATATATAGTCCTACAACAAACCTTTCAAAATTTATTGACACTATTTTTTTTCAACTGAACAGGGTTACAGTTGTGTTTGCTACTATGGATCAGTATCTGAACAGTAAATACTTAGTGATAGCGTCCTGCGCAGTTGTTCTCAAACTCAGCCTATAACATCTTAATCGGATCAGTATACAAATTGTTAAGCCGCTCTTATCAAACGGATTTCTTAGTTCACATGATAAAAGGTTCATGATGGTTGAACTGTCAACACAGGATGTTTAGTCCTCCTATGCATCTGATCCACCTGACATATCCAGGGGTCCATTTTTTAGCACGTACCCGCTATAGGCATGGCTCTCTGCGCGTAGTAATCGGAAGCGGCCCCAAACATCCGCCAAATTAAACTTACACCTTCATAATCAATCCATATAGTTAATTTTGAATGCTAAATCCATGATAACTCTTTATAATTTCCAACCAGTTTTATAATAAACAATGAAAGCGAAATGGATTTCAGTAATGTAGCGGACAGTTTTAAGCTATTCTGCGAATGTGTAGAGGTGTTCTATCTTGATACGAGAAGTTAAGCACGAGCGTGTTAGCAACCTGGGATGTGACCGCTACTATGTTACATCTTGATACTTTTCACTAATATGGAACGTCACAATTGCCATAAAGGCTGCAAAATTAGACTATGCCTCTTTTCAATCTTTATCGAGCAACACGACTGTGAACCGTTTTTCATTTTTTTTTTTGTATATTTTTTTTCCTTTTCAATATATTACTTTTATTATTATTATTTTTTTGTTTGTTTGTTATTTTTTTACTTTGTTTGGTTTTTTCTTCACATCACATGTCCTGAGTATAAGTACATTAGTATATTGATTAATATTTTGATACTTATTAGCATTGGGTACTGTAAGTGCGAAACGTAAAAATAAGAACGACAACGAAACGAAATTTACGAACGAACGAAATCTAACGAAACAAAGAAACCACCGGAACACACAAGAAACCATACCGAAACGAAATGAAACTACCGAAAACCAAACAAATATATACCATCAGCACAAAAATAACACATGAAAAACGAACCATGTGGTATAAACCAAATTATATTTTTTAATATAATTCAATACAATATAATCATGGAAATATGAGCATCTCGACCGCTGGAATGGTGAGGCTAATAATAGATAAATCCGATTAGAGGTTGAACTGATACGGTCCATTTATTAACATCAAACATTGTATGAAATCCCCCGATTCTGGAAGAAGATATATAGACAACACGTGCAATCATAAAATGGAGGGGGGGGGGGGGGGGGGGAGGTGGTGGGGGGGGGGGGGGGAAGGGGGGGGGGGGGGGGGGCAGAGGGGTAGGGGGGGGGGGGGGGGGGGTGGAGGGGGCAAAGCAGGTAAATACAAAGATTAAACTTAGATACATACACGGGAATGGAGCAAATGAGTTTCAGAAATTCTCAAAGGAGAGGGTCTGTTTATCGGATCGGACGTCAGAGATAACAAAAAACACAGCAGTTTCAGTATGCCTTGAAGACAAATTATGTAATATGTCAAATATGTTTATTTTAAAGATACATGTAACATAACTTAATGGCGAAAGTTTAAATAATAATCATTATAATGTTCTAAAACCTGCGAAAAGAAATGCCGAGAGAAATTTAAAATACTGTTATTATATCATATCCTGAAACCGGAAAATTATTTTATTTAAAATCATATTGTCATGGACATTGTTCAACCACCTCAACATCTAAATTTCTGAAACCTATGCGAGGACCAGTCCGTTATAAATCAGTTAACTGTAGGTCTTTACCTTGTGCTAAATTGCCCCCCCCCTCCCCCCCCCACCCCCCTTTTATGTCTGCAGTGTTTCTTATATCTATCTTCCCAGACCCGGCTTTTCCATACATGTTTTATGATCTAATGACCGTATCAGTTCACACCTAAATCGATTTATCATACTATGTAGCACCATTCAAGCGGTCCAGATGCCGTCACGCCATAATTAATTTAATTGATTTTACACTAAATATAGTTTGGTTGTACACCAGTGGTCTTTTTTTTCATGCTTCGGTATACTAATTTTGAGTTTGTCGGTAGGTTTCTTTTGTGCATATGGTTTCTATTCGTTTCGGTGGGTTTCGTGTTCGTTTTCGGTGGATTTCGTTTCGTTTCAGGTAGATTTCTTTGTTTCTATTTCGTTTCGTTCCGTTTTTCAAACTATATTTAGTTAAAATCAATAAATGATAATTATGGACGAGC
>CAJDSM010099616.1:1585-13349 GCA_903981925.1 Ostrea lurida
AAGGTGTATATGATCCATTGTTTTATATACCTAGGTTAGAGTTCGTATTGCTATAGTCTTTTCAAGGGGGGGGGGGCGAGAAGGTACAATGATAGTTTTGGTGATTACGGGGGTGTGGGCGGGAGAGGGGTATAAATAAGAGAGTTGTGTTCAATGGGGTTGGAGTACATTAAGGTCTTGTGGTAGTTGGACTTATTAGTGACTATATAAAGGGATTTTGTCGTGCGCTATGTTAGATCGTGACTTTGAGCGGCTCGCGATATCTGACGATTTTCATCGCCACACGCTCTATTAAGTAATTCACAATTAATATTGTGTTTTGCTCCAGAGTTATTATCTGTTGACCTAAAGTTGTATACACAGATCTGGATGCTAAGCATATTACTTTGTTATTAATAGATTTTTTGTCCCCTACACAATTCAATCCATTGTAAAGAATCGATATGTTCATTTGATCCTTCATTTCAACTGGTCCCATATACGTAGAAAGAAACCAATTCTCAATCTTATCTGGATTGAAACTTTGTCAGTAGTTCACTCATCACTGTAGTGTAGTGGATTAAATGTAGATTCATCTTTGGAAGTGGGTAATAAGCTTTTATTGAAAACCAATTTAAATCGTATATATATTAATAATAGGGGATGTTATCACATTCCTCAGAGAATTATCCCTAACAGTGCCTGAAATCCATATCACATCTGGATATCCAGCCCCGCGGGGGCTTCTAAGCTCAGGTGAATTTGAACCAAAACCTTGACATCATCATCCACTCTTAAGCACGTGAGACCTTAAAAAGAGCGGGCTGAAGCAGTTAGATGCATGGAGCTCTTCCGTCTATCAACAGCTTTCCTGGCCACACAGTGCGTGAGGTCTCTGTATAATATCAGTATTTTCCATAAATATTATTTCAACATGTACATGTATAACTTTGATCCCTTAGTTGATGGCCACTTTCGTTCACCCATTGGTGACATTTCGCGATCTTATAGGCGATATATAATACCCATTATTCCCCTAAACTGAGGGGTCATGAATTATGAAAAAAACATGAATTCATCCTTTAACTACAATCAGGAAAGCTTTCATATTATTAAATTTACAGCTTTTGCTCTGGGCCTGGTTGGTTCTTGCAGAAAGGTCCTAATGATCTTTGTTCTCAATAAATGCTTTTTTAACACATAATAGTAGCTATCCTGACTAATGGTAAAACGGATCTTAGAGATTACCTATAGGAGTCTGTGACACTATCATCTATCCTTTTTAGCGGCGACTAGTATCCTTTCGAAAACAATCGCCCGACCGTAAGTCCGAGAGGGGACAAGGGGCTTGGTTATTTTAGGTTTTTTGCCAGATACTTACCGTGCGGATTAACTGACTCACAAGCTTTCTCCGTTTTGTGGAGCATTACCGTTACCAGGGGTCATGATGTTGAACAACTTGAATGCTTCATCTACTATATTCAGGCAGTCTTATCCAATATTACCATTTCTCCAGACTTTTTTTCTGGCTTTCCAGTGGTTTCTTGAAAGAGATAGGACAACTCATCTGTCATTCTACTTTGATGAATGTCAATACGTCCCACCCTTAAATTCTGACTCCTTTGTCGGGAACTTACATCTGATATTCCCCCTTTTTGAAGGGACCCTGGTCCCCTCTCATCTTTGAACAAACCTGAATTCCCTTTTCAAACCTAAGGATGAATTTTGTATTAAGTTTGGTTGAACTGCGTTGGTCGGCAAGTGGTTCCTTGAGAAGTGAGAGTTCTGAAATAAATGTGAAAAGTTTTAATCAGACAACCGAGCGGATGATGGATTATTTTACGGACAACGTAGGCGATCAGGTCTCGTTCAAAAGCTCACTTGAGCTTTCAAAGAAACTCCAGGTGAGTCCGCCACCTAAAAAACCATAAGCAGCTTCGCAGTCACAAAAACAACATGACTATGATTCATAACATACGATATCAAATCCCCTGAGTAAAACTAGCAATTCTGTGCATGTTGGTAATAAGTTGTGTGCCCAAAAAGTAGGTTACATGATTCATTTCCCTTGTTCCTCGGTTATTGAACAATAGTTAGGTCCACTTATTTTTTTTCATCACACTGGCTTGCAGACAATATAATCAAATACAACTTGACTATTTCGGTTCCAGCGAGAAATGAGATCCTACCTTCAAAACTTTGCCTTTGTGCCACATTTTGCTCATAAAGTATTATGTGAAATAAAAATTAATCATAAACTTGTGTTTAGTTGGACTTGCCAACGATAAAATTCAGGTACTATGGGAATTTCTTGCTACAAATTGGTGATTTATGGGTCGAGTTAATATTTTGGTTCACTTTCGATCGAAATGCCATTTATTATTCAACACCCATATATTTCAACTCGTAATGCCCAATGTGTGTGTTCGGGGGAGATATAGGAAGCTCACACTCTTGGATACTGTTTATATACAGAACATATTTTCCATAATTGATTCCTCGTATTTTCCGGTCCTTAGCACGGACTTTCCGATTAGTCTGTCTTTTTATTTTGGACGATCAACACAATGCTTGCATTATATTTCTATCTCTCGATATGTCTTGGTACATTTTGCTCTTGCTATATGGCCCACAAATAGAAGAAACACATATTCTATCAATGAAGTTCCTCAAATTTGACAGACTCTAGAGGAGACAGAACAATCAAGATAATAGCGGCTTGATGCAAAATAAACTAGTGACAACAATCATCCAAAGTTTCTGAACGGTCAGATAAAAACCAATAACATTTGCTAAAAGTTATGAGGGCAGCGATGAAGGATATAATTACAGAGGGTGATTGAACTTTACCTCACAAATAACCCATGGGATAGATACGACCGATCCAGTACACTTTAGAACGCGAGCATTGAGAGGTGTCACGGCAGTGTTAAGTTATAATCGAAAGGATATAGGACTCAGAATCAACGCAAAATAGATACCTATGAATAGAGGATTGCATACCCG
Source organism: Ostrea lurida (assembly GCA_903981925.1). Lineage (NCBI taxonomy): Eukaryota > Metazoa > Mollusca > Bivalvia > Ostreida > Ostreidae > Ostrea > Ostrea lurida. The sequence continues at coordinate 4,571 of CAJDSM010099616.1, forward strand.
TATAATCACGTCACGAAGCGTGAAGTAAGACTTCGGTCGCAACGCGGCGCGACGAGAGTGCGCAAGGATATCGATCGACTTCCATGCAGCGCAGGACGAGCGCTCGGTTATTGTATATCAGCCGCATGCCAGGTTCACAATAAAAGAAAGAGTTATGAGTAAATAATGAGATTCACCCATATAGTCGGGCTGCTAGACGGAGGAAAAATGTAAATACAGTACACGTCAACGACGAATAATAAAGCCCAAGAAATCAGCAATGCCACAAGTGATCTATTGGTTCTGCGTCCTATTTTAAAAAAAAATTATTAGAAACGTTCGACAAATCAAGCTAGAACTCGTTGGTCGCAGTACGTCGCCGAAAAAACGATTGCCTTGTCAGAAGCCACACCTACGTAATTGACTTTAATAACCTGTAAGTCCGTAGCTAATGAAGTACTGCTCAACTCCGATATTAATCACCTCTGAAGATATGGGTCCATTAATACAGAGCGGGATTCAATCTTTTAATTCAGGATTATCTGTTTAGAGTAACGACACCAGGCGACACAGCAGACACTATGCAATGAGGGATGATATTTTGTTGCTTTCCCCTCTCGATATATGTCGCGATGCGAGGATCTAAAAGCACGTACAATGAGGTCTAATCGAGATGTACACGCTCCAGCGAGTTAATGCCCATCTTTCCGTTAAGTGGGCTACACTACAATGGCCATAGAAGTACAGTTGCATACTAGGACAAAAAAGTTTGAGGCAGTCTCGATTAAACGAGAGTAGGGATGATTGTAATGCACTTAAGGAACTTTACGGAGAACAAGCAAAAAACGCCTAGTCATTACCAGATGAAAAAGGGCAATTCAACTCTATAGGCGAAAAGGTGCCAAAAATACACGACTGATCTAGTCACACAAACGAAGCACTAACGGTTGTGAAAAACAAAACATTTGGATTCTGCGTGTTATATTGTGTCATTTTCGGTTAATCACTAAATGCTTGCACTTTTATTTCTTATCCTATTTTACATAATGCTAAAAACGTACAAGAGTAATAATCACTTGTCAATTTATCGACCAGCCTGATAACATAGTTGCGCATCCAATGATATTTCCTGAAGATACGATTCACTACTTCAGAACTTCCCAAACATACCAATAAATCACAAAACATGCATACCATTACCGGCCAGTCATACATGGGCCAAAGTAAACCACGGCGACGCGAAGCGTGAAGATCTCAACTATATCATCATGGCGGCTCATCCACCATGCCTGATTAGGGCGTTGCATGGTGCGTAATCGCCTATAGCGACCGGCAAGCCACCCCGTATGGCCAACCGATTCAGCCGCCCCAAAAAGCAGTGCATAACGATACTACTACCGATTGTGACGATGACACGGTGGGGTTTTTTTGCAGGAGGACAGCAAGGAAAAGTGTTGTATCCAATAGGGAATCTCCACTTCAAAGACTATAGAGGATTATATGGGACTATCGACCCTGCATTTGAGGAGATTTAGTGAAGACTTAAGCGTAATACCACGGACAAGGCGCTCTCCGGCAGTCTGATCCGAAGCGATTACGGAAGGCGGGTGGAGAAGCTTCAAGAACCAATGCCATCACACTATGGTAGAAGGAAACGACGGAGGAAGTCCGGCACCCATCGCTAAGAGATCCTATTTTGCAGCAGACGTGTGTAGATGCCACATGGTATAGAGCGACTGCGTTTGGGGAAGACGTTTGATATAAACTTAAACCCAGCTCTGGATAGCGAGCGGGAAGCAGCGCATGTATCACGTTTGGAAACTCTGGTAGATGAAAACTATCTCTGAACCCGCATGTCCGGGCCGGTTCTGGGTCCACTATGGCTAAGAAGTACACAAAGCGGGAATAATTTGTAACGGCTTTGCCCACGTAAGCCAGGGCGAGGCCCGGCCGCACCCCAACGACGTATGCATAAAGAAGAAGGTAGCACACGCCGACAACATAGCCAATACTGATGGACGACCTACTTCTCATATGGGCCGCATTATAATTATGAAGCTTCAATAATTATGCAGATATGGGAAGAGTGATGCGGTGGCCTCTAAAAGGCTCCTTACTGACCTAAAGAAAAGCTACACTCACCACGAGCCTGGGATCGAGGAAGTAAACGAAGAGCTAGCAATAATATTTATGAAAGATGATATAATATGCTCCTTAAAGTGATCAAATGTAAAAGGGCGATGGGTGTGAAAACAACCTTTTGGTGTCATGAGATAATTGATTATTTTTGTAGAATCAACCCTGGGAGTGGAAAATGATAAACTAACGGGATTTAGGGAACAAACCTATAATCGCGCATAGACATGTGAATCCAAAAAAACACACCTGAAAAAAGTAACCTGAACGCAAAAATTATTTATACACAAGATTCATACAATCGCTACAGTGTTGCAAAATTATAAAATTACAGAATATAAGATTATCTATTACAAGGCATTGTATAGACGAGGGACTCTGAACCAATTAATGACTACGTTCTCATCTTATATACACCACACAAATGCTTTACAACTTTCAGACGAGACCTTGCCTTGAAATAAATTTACACATTGCTTACTGTAAAACAAGAATATTTGGCTGCAAACAATGATTTTACGCGACAGCAATCGGAGACCTTAATAGGCGGTAAACTGATATTTAGCCACGAAAGATACCATTAATGGGTCAATTGATTTAGAATGTCATTAATACGACTTTTAGCCGCCAACCAATTATTAATTAGCGCACGAACACACGCGCTCATACAAAGGCGCTAAAATATAATGTGATCGCTATAGTTTCTCAGTTTACAGGTATATCGTGACATTTTCTAGTTTTAAATACTCTATCAACTTGGCAACACGGTGTAATTGGCGGTGGTTCTCATTCAAATAATCATTTGTCCATAAGCGTCGCGTGGAGTGACTTGGCATCTGGTGCGGAAGGGAGAGTGGACAGTAGGAGGTAGAGGATCTGCTGATGATCGCTCTGTCGCTGACGGGGCTCCCAGCATAAGCGCTTACCAATAGGCCTGAGACACTCTAGCGCTAGCCGTACGAACAAGTCTGGATCGACACGCAACAGAGGCTTTAGTTGTTTAAAGGCCTTCGCAGACCTGAAGGGCTGGTGGAACATTTTAGGAGGTTTCTATTCCGTGCTTTCTCTCCTTGTGTGCTGGCTCCCAGCGTATCACCCTCCATCAGGGGTGTCGATTGTTCTCGCGTCACCTGTCGACACAGAGATTCATGGCGCACTGACAAACCCGTTGCTGTTCCATGCTTTTTGTCAGAGTCCTAGGTGGGAGGTCCTCTTTCTCTACTTTGAAGGCTTTCGTTTAGCAGTATTATTCATATCCTCCTGCCGAATCTGACGCAGGCCTGTGTGGAAAGAATGTCTTCACTAGCACATTGCGCTAGTGTGAAGGAGTGCTCTGTTTCCCACGACTAATCGAACGTAGTACATCTATGCTCAGGGCTCTGCTCAGGAACTTTTCATCTAAACTCCGAGCTCCCAGTGGTTCCAGCAGATATTGTGTCTTAAGCCGTCGTCTGAAAAGGAACAATAAAGTTTCCCGTTCAAGCTACCGAAAGGGCAAGATTACGTTCATCAGATATCACAAAAGAACTGATGTCTTTGCGCGATGAATAGCACTACCTCTTTCGTATCACTTTTTAAAGACATATTAATTTTACATGTTACACAGCAATCTGTGATTTGGCTGACCACAAGATATGACCAACATAAAGTCTTTATTTTGTCATTAAATTAGACTCGCTCTTTTGTGACGTCTAGAATGATGTCATAAACATGATTCTTGATATTGAGTTGTTCTTCTCATCTGCGCAACAAATTCACGTTCGCAGAGCAAAAATGTCTATATTAGCGCTAATTACATTGGGCGATACTATCGGCTAGTTTCGTTATACGAAATTGATACTAGATGATTTATATATCTATTTAAGGTGATTCAGACGAGACATTATAGAAACAGTGGAGGAAGAGGAGGGTTAAATGATCTGTGACCTGAAGTATTCTGCAGGTGGTGACATCTATAATGCCGCAAATGCATCCATACACACGGCAGAATACGAATGTGGAGCTGAGCTACTTGAGAAGTCACCTGGAATCAAGCACTTGAAGCTTCATTCATTAAAGTGAGACCGATCACAAATGCCGAATATCTTGACCAGTATACGCGCTAAAACATAGTCATGTAAAACGAACACGCCTATGGGAATTATATAAGTCCGCTATCGAACGAAGAGACTAGGTAGCAGTGTACAGAGTGGTACGTGCTGTGAGGATTGTAGCACAGGCATTGCAACCGGAGTACTCACCAGCATGCTACGTGTGGAAGATACAATACTAGGGCTATAGCAGGAATTCCGACTACAGGCTTTTAAGAGTTAAAAACAGATATCACAGGAGTGAGGTCGCATGTGAGGTGAGTATCCTATCGGAGGAACTTGTTCTTTAATACTCGCTCTTCAATATCAGAGCCTTCTAAATAAACCTCGGGTTCTCACGAGGATAGAAGTGCATTGTAAGTAAGTTTGTTTGAAGGTCAATACTTAAATTTCCTTGTCATCTGAAATTTTTGATACTAAGGTATCTAGAGAACCGCCATATATTTTGTGTCAATTCAGTCGGACCTACATTATCTTAAACTGATACAGTCAAATTTCCATATACATTTGTGGATATAGTTTTACCAATTACACAATGAATGTGCAGGAAGTAATAACAGGAGGACACCTAGAGGGATGAGGTACTCCGCGAAAAGCTTATATCTTTTTATTTATTATTTTAGCCAATTAATTTGTGGCATTAATCTATGGGGCAGGACATTGAACATAATATATAGCAACACTCAAGAGCTTAAAATAACGGGTCTTCTTTTCTGGTTCTAAAGAACAGGAATAATAAGCATGGACCAGCATGATTGTTTCTTAATAATATTCACATGGCACTAGATATCTTGCAATTTGCAATTCCATGAAGATAGAAGACAACACGTAAATGGTAAACAGACACTCATGCCAGACTTTACAGAGACACCTGCATCACTGAGATTTAATCCAACTGCTGTTCTCGTGCCTCATCATCCACCTCTGTAGTGGGCCTCTTATGAAAAGGTGATACTACTCAGCAGCGGGACTACTCAGAAATGGATGTACACATAATGGAATACCAACTAGAATAATATCCAAACTGAGCCTGTTTTCGTTACTGGGCGCTGTAAGGACTTACCAGAATGGATTTACACCACCAAGGGAACCACGGCTGCTGTTTCTCCTTCACTTCCCTGTAAGGACTTACCAGAATGGATTTCACACATGGATCAGACGGTGGCTGTATCCCTCGTTCACATTCCTCTGTAGGACTTACCCAAGAATGATTTTACACACAATGGACGACGGTCTGACAGGCAGCGAGTGGATGGTAAGTCTATCGGCTGAGTATTGGCAACCCAGTGACACTCACTCAGGGGCTCAGTCCGTCTGGGAGAATCAACCTTCTGGAGTGGTCATCATGTGGAGTTGTTGGTTACAGGGATAGCCTTCGACCACGAACTTGCCATGCTATATATATAATAATGAATCATCTGCCCATTCTTTAATGATTCATTAGGACACACGGTTAGCTGAGAGTATATACACGTGTACTTCGGAAGGTTACGAGCAGGATCTCTTATGTATACTAAGGAGGAGAGTGGGAACTAACTATTACAGACACTCTTACCATCCAGTATTCTGGACTACGTACGATACCAGGGGATCTGCTGTGTGGAGTGCTCTCTAAGGCGTGCAATCTCGCGGCCCTCACACAGATGGAGCAAAGAAATAATCATTCTAGACAATAATATAGTTGTCTAGCTCTTCCAAGTGAATGATATCATGCGGATTAAAAATCTTTGTCAATGAAGGAAAATAAAATATATGAAATTAATCCATTGTAATAAATTTTAAATTTTTATAAAATTACAGTGCTTTGAGAGACTATTAAGAGTAGTTGCTTAGCTGTGTAGATACATTGGAGGGGATGGACGACAGCGCCAGGGCTTAGCCTAGAGCCATACTCTTCTGCTTATATATGAAACATTATTTCAATCTTCGCGCGCTAGAGAATTCATACTAACTTATTTTCTGTATAAGTTACAGCGCTTGTCCCCGTATCCGCCTAATTATATCGTGGCCTCAGACAGGAAATGATGCTATGGTAAAGTGTCACGAGGCAAGAGGAGTTGTGGCGACGTCATGAGTTGGCATGCGAGAATATTACGGAATAGGCTACAGGGGCGGAATTAAGTTAGGTGGGATTACTCGAGAGTGATGAGGTTCAGGTACGAAGGCAGTACATTATTATTGGCTCTGCACCCAAATTGGAACAACTTGCTCCACAACTCAAAACAACAGGAAACAAGCATTAGTGATCCAACAACGCATACATGTACTGGAATGAATTAGTACATGACAGGTTAATATTAAGTTCATGTACTCCAAGGGTAAAAAGAAAGGGAACGTATCCATCAGTACTTGCATAAGACTCAGAATCGATGTAAAGAACAGAACACTCTCCTCTCGATTCTTAGTGAGATTCAAGATAACTTATCTCACGAAAAGTGAGACTTCTCGATATCTCCTCCGAGAAAGCGTTCCTATGAACTTTGTTATTTTTCGCATGCTTATTCTCAAGCAAACGAAAATGTCTATCCGAAGAGAAATCCAAATATCAATGCTTCGTTCATAGCTCTGTCTACCCAACACCATTGGCAATTAAATAAGTCAGATTATCCTTGGTACAAGAAGACAGCCTGTAATACACATTTAAATTGTAACCTATCCTGTGGATGATTTGCTGGGGATCAGATTCTTACAGTGACGCTGGAATGTCTCGATCAGTTTCATCATGGCATTGCCAGAATTACTAGCAGTGTCACCGTATCATAATACGAACATAACACAACGTAGTCATTAATCGGCTAAGTGTGGAACTAGTCACTAAACGAATGACCAAAGTAACCCACATCGTCCTTCTGTAGATTCAATAATGTGGAAGTTGCAAGAAAGAATCGTCACCCGTCATTCCAAACGTGCTGACCCTCCAGGTCTGCAGCTTCGATGGCCGGAGCAAGATAGGTCCGGAGAGAGAAGAACTTTGAACACTATTCAAAATGCTTTACAGCTTACGAAAGACTGTAGACCCGGGCATTTTAAGCCAAAGGGCGCTGAATTACATGGGCAGGGAAGGCTAGGACTCTTCGGGTACTGCACCTTGTAAAATTCAGTTCTTAATAAATCGCAAATTCTTCATCACAAGCTCACTTTCATCTTAATTCCATAGAATAAGATTTTCATAGAACTGATTCAGAGGTTTCATATAACTGAAAAATTATGGTCAGCCTATTAAAAACTGTCTCTGTATATAAGTTCTATCCATCATTGTTCATTGAATAATTACATGCTAAATTCAGTAATCCATGTAAGAAATGCATTGTACAGAGCTGCTAAAGTAACAATTCTCTAACTAAAGAGTTCTCTTGTATACCCAATTTTGATGATGGCTACCACTTATATGAATTGCAAGCCATATAAATGGAGCTGACATAACAAATACCAGAATATATAGGTTCAAGAGTTGATGCTGAGAGTATCAAAGGTAGACTAGTAGAACAATGTGCAAAATAACTGCTAATTCTGACCTATAAAGCATCTCGGAAGTTTAATTTAACCCGTCTTTTAATACATAAGTCAGAATACCAAGAACGGTCCAAATCAAAACATTATGGTATGAATATTGTACCACCTTCCACCATCTGTAACTACATTTTGAACTATGTGTATCGTAAGAGTAATGAAAAGCGTTTAACTCTTGTTTTAAGTATTATCAAAAATCTACATATCTCACCTGCTTAAGATTTATGTGTTGTTTTAGTGTACACAGACTGTATGTAAATGAGAGAAATTTTATTTTTATTTCGGTGTTTTTTTCTCTCCAGAAATGAAAGGTATCATGTATACAATCTTTGATTAACAATGCGTGAAGCACGCAGTCGTCCAATGTTCATTTGCCTGGTAGGGAAGAGGAAGCGGCGGATTCCTGGAAGACGTAAAACAGTCCCACAACGACATCCGTGGGTCTGAACAACCAAATTTGTCTCTGAATAAAAACAAACTCATACATCTTATCATAGCATAATTCATTTCAAGTGCCATTTCACGCCTCATAATATAAAGACTTTCACTTAAATTCAAAAATATGAAAATATTGAATGTACATCAGGGGGGCTTACTGCTTTCTCAGATTCCAATTTGGCATTGTGTGTGAGTGGAGGAGTCTCTCTTCCTTCAACCCCCCCCCAATCCCTAAAAAGTTTCTCTTATCCATTAATATAGAAACATTACATATAAATTTTTAATAATTTAATAAATAAAATCAAACAATATGACTGATTCACTTTGATTTAACACATAATTGACTTAATTAAACTCTGGCAATTGAGAATTATTATGCAATTTCATATCCATGAATACAGGTTTTCTGGTAAATGTTAGAAAATAAGGTGTTTCTGACTGAAGTTGGATTGGTTCTTCAGGTTTAAAACACTAGTATTTTAAAAACTCATTTCACCATGCTATCAAAAAAGCAACTAAGGCCCCATATCCTAATAGGGTATTGGTGCCTATATTCAAACATACCTTTGTAATATAAGATGTGGACTCGTGTATCACAATATTAAAGCATATTTTCTTTTCTTCAT
>CAJDSM010099643.1:0-16345 GCA_903981925.1 Ostrea lurida
CCAATATACCGCATGAATTGACTACAACTTTTTTTAGGCATTTGGATTAGAAAAAAACACCCGGAACTTATCCCCAGAATTCTAAAGGAATTTATGCTTGGAATCCATCAAATTTAAATCTTGGAAAACAATACATTTCATTCGATGGCGAATTTCTACAAACAAATCAAAGCACAGCCATGGGACTAAAATGGCCCCCACATACAGCATATTAGTATGGCTATTTATGAAGGAAATCCTATGTCAAAAAGTTCAATGAGGAAGGGTCAAGAACTTGGACAAAACGTGAGGCTCATGGAAAGATATTTAGATGACCTGTTTTATTTTTTGACCGATCTAAGAAAAACCTCAATTGAGTTTCACAATTTATTAAAGACCGTAATCCCAATATCCAGTTTACTATGGAATACAGTAATACTTCAATTCCTTTTTGGACATTTAAAGTGATTTAAAGCATGGAACCAAAATTCTAAGCGATATATTTTAACAAAAACAACGGACACACATCAATATTGAATTATTAAATCATTCATCCAGCCACACTAAAAGGAATTTCCCCACAAGCTTGCAAGAAGGATTTGCACGATTGCTTACAGATGAAAATACCAAAACCAAAGATTGCAAGAATTGAAAGCATTCTTTACTGCACAGAGTTTATCCTGGAAACGCTCATTATTTCACCATAAATGAACAAAAAATTCCACAACATATACTTCCGAACCACAAGAAAACAAGACCATGATCCTTTCCGTATACCATTTGTCCACAAACTTACAACCCTAAACATGTCAATAATTTCAGGAAGCTTAAGAAGGAATTTCGGAATAATTCAGCGTAATTCCGGAACTTCAGGAAACCATTCTAAATCTGAGCCTAATCCATTAGTCAAAAGACAGCACCCAACTGAAGAGGACTATTGACAAAAGCATAATTTAACACAACACCTAAAAATACACAGTTTCTAAATTGCGATCCCCGTGGGCACATGGCCTTTTTTGCAAACAGACCTTCTATTACTTTTAAATGTGGGAAATATTTTCACCGTAAACGATAAACATGTCGGCAAGTCGAAAACCTATTAGTATTGCATTCACTTGCAACTCATGCGGCATGAATACATTCTGGACAAACAGGACACAACTTACAGCCAGCATTGCGTTGTCCACCGCCACAGATTAACGATCTAGTACGAGAAATACCCCATGTAGCGAACACTTGACACCTGTGCTATGGCAACTACAGTGTATTTCCATTTTATAAAATCAAAGCCGAATCAGCTTCTCTAAGACTTGCTAAAGAAAATTATTCATTAATTTATTTCACCCAGACTGAACAAAACTCTAATCAATGATGTTAAAATATTTTAAAATTGTTATAACTTTGATTTGTATAAAACTGTCCAAGTCATTTCCCCGAACTTTTACGTCTCACTTTTGTATTATGACGTATGTATTTTTCCCTCGCTTGCAAAAAACTCGCTCGACGTCATGAGTCACAATAGACGTTTTCAGATAAACAACTGTGATTTGAAATTTGTTCACCTGAAATGGATGAAAAATCCAGAAAAGCCTTTGTTGAAATGAATATATTTTGAAACGCAAATTTACCTGTTTTTAAATCTATTTTGCTGTGTGAGATAACTTATTCTTTTGATTTATATAAGTATATAAATATATATATATATATATAATATATTATATATATAAATTTAATTTCAACATGTGAAAATACCTTTAAATATATCCCATGAAAAACGAGAAGGAGTGGCTGAAGGCTTTGTGTTGAAATAAAAGTCTCTGTTGGTAACCGTGACAATCTTTGAAAAAAAAAATACTCTAATATATACTAGTAATCAATCTGACAGGAGAAAAATAATGTTAGGGAATGAATGTGTGAATATAAATAGATGCATTGGTTAGATGCAGTTCGGGAGCATCTATTAATTTCTCTACACTGATTACAAAAAGCGAATAACATTGTGTCAAACGTAATCATAATCCAAAAAACATTACAAAATCGAGTTAGGGCAACACGACTCCGACAAAAGCGAAGGTAGGATCAGGTGTCATGGAGGATCTTTATCTGTATCTTTAAATTGACATTAAATTGAACCAATGAGAAAAAGCTAATAAACTAATTTTACCTTCAAGTATATTTTTAAATGAATTGAACTACGTATTAATTTTGTTATATTTTGCTATGCAAAATTATACACTTTCATCATTCATTTTATTGTCATCATTTAATCTTTTTAGACTAATCATTGTTAAGGGGTGAAAAGATTCAAAACATTTGAACGAAGGAAGTTAGGATTAGCAATTGTATTCAATGTTCAATTAATATACTCAATACTTTTCAGAGTGACGTTTAATCAACGTCAGATTTCGACGACGGTTCAATTAACAAAATCAAACATCTTTCAACTTCGATTCAACGTCGAAATCCGACGTTGTTTCAACGTCAGATTTCGACGTCGGTTCAAAATCAAACATTTTTCAACATCATTTTAACGTCGAAATGCGATATTGTTTCAACGTTGAATCACCGTTGATGTGTCTGCTGGGATCTCATGGGGGTCCTAAAATGGTGCTTTCAACAATACGCAATCGGTTCATCTCTGTTGAATCATTGAGTAGGGAGTATAGAAATGATCATCGGTTGTAATTTTAAACTCAGACATTAAGACATAGACTATATGCACCAAATTTACATGTCCACCAGCCACTGTGTTTGACCGTAAGACATCACAAAGCTTGCTTTGATTTTAGCAGACACCATGAACATTGGTTATTACGCTTTTGAGACTGCTTCTGTTCACAAATGAATCCAAGTTGTGTGTGGATTTTCGTATGTAATCGCCAGCGTGTGTGGCGCTAGAAAAATGAACGATATCAGGAATGTTGCATTGCTGAGCATAATCGCTTGGTGGGAGGTCTATCATTGTTTGTGACTGTATGTTTTGATAGTTTTACGGCGAAAACTGGACTAATTGTTGGTTTGTGGGCATGCAAATTTACCGCATAAAGCCCATCTCTTAACGTCTTCTATATGAAATGTGCACCCTCGTGATCTTTCCTATACTGCTTATTCTTATAAGAGCCCACAGAATCTGACATTATCTCTTAATATTTGGTAGTTTACTAACATTGACTCTAATGGCAGACTAAAGATGAAACTACATCATATCGTACAAGCGAGATGTCTTTACTTTGCATGTCAATCCCTTCTATGTAGTATATACACTATCACCTGCTTATTGGTGTGTATATCTCCCAGTTGATTCGATACGCAGGCGTGCTATGCGTATTGAGGAGCTTTTTAAAGCGAGGGCCAACTACTAACCGAAATAATTTCTGCTGCAGGGTAGCATTTGTGTAAAGTCTTCATTCGCAAATTCTAATGCTCGCTCAATGACCCTTGTTTGCGATTACAATGTCATAAGTCATATGTTGACTGATTTGTTTCAAATCCATGATTTGGAAATAGGAGAGGGTCTCCATCCGTTGAAAGAGGGTATCAAAAATGTTAAGTTCTGTGGTAGAATTTAGCTAAGGGCTATGTAGAAAAACCCCGGGATTCTTTTAAAAGTTAATCTTATGGGATCTATGATTATACTGCTAAACATAGCAATAAGTTTGGTCAAAAGAAGGGGACGTACCAATAGTAATTGTTTTATCTCGGACTAGAATGCCGCTTTGACATTGGTTGAAACGCGTGACGTGAATGTCGCTTAATTTTCATCAGACGGTGAATAGCAAAATATAGACGGCAACATTGACATGCCAACCGTTACGTATTTTTAGTACTAAAACTAACATTTAGCTATGCTATGCCGTTAATATTTTGTTTTAAATGAAACATTTGAATTTGTTGCCGTGATCGGATAATTAATTTTATGATGTAATCTCATAGTTTCTACAATTATACTGCTATACATAACAATATGTTTGGTCACAAGAAGGGGGGGGGGCGTGCTAATAGTAATTGTTTTATGTTGAAAGAATGTCGCTGTTATTGGTTGAAACGCGTCACGTAAATCTATTTCATTTAAATTTCTTTTAACGATGAGCAGCAAAATATAGACGGATAAAACATGTAGTAATCATTTTGCCTCGGACTAGCAAAGGTACTTTGCAATTACATCGATTGGTATCATATCAAATAAGAATGTAGGTATAAAACTGACAAATACATCTTTTATATATCATATGCATTGAGGGTTAGAATGTTACGCGTTAGATAAAATGAATTGTGAATTCTGTGTACTGTCTTTCAATTTAGATTCATAAATGCATTCTTATTTAAGATAATCAAAACAATATTACAGTGTTTGCAATCAGGTCGTTGTTTGACCATACCCTCATGTGTAGCTTAGACATCACTGCAGAAGCTTTAGCGATCCTTGAGTTGGTCTCAGGTTCAAGGGAGAGGTTATCATTGATAGTGGACCCTGATACTAAAATCTGTCGAATGGATTGAGCTCCTGAGTTTTAATGAGAATGGTAGGATTGGGGTCAGTACTCTGCTCCATCATTTCAGTCTTCTTTATGCTAATCGTGATGCTGAAATCGTCACATGCAGAAGACAGGTTGTTAACTAGCCTCTGAAGTGCTTCCTCGGTCTGTATTGCCAGAGCAGCAGCATCGGTAAAGAGGGCCTCTCTGATGGTGACGTGTCTCACCCTGGTCTTGGTTCGTAGTCTGACCAGGTTGTACAGTGTACAGTCGGACCTCGTATGTAAGTAGAATTCATCCGTTATTCTTGAAGACATGAGCCAAGAGCACTTCGAAGACGATCCCAAAGAGAGATGTAACGGGTACACAGCTCTGTTTGACTCCGTTGTTGATGGGGAACGGGTTGAGACATTGTAGCTTACTGTGCTGAGCATATCGGTACGAAAGGAAACGATGATGTAGCGCAGCTTTGGGGTGAGGGGGTAGTAGCCAATCTTTATCAGGAGTTGGAAGAGATCACATCCGCTAACGAGGTCAAACGCCTTTGTTAGGTCTAAAGGCAAGGAAAAGTGGCTTGTTTTGCTCTTGACACTTCTCATGCAACTGTCTCACAGAGAAGACCATATCGGTAGTGGATCTCACTGTTCTGCTTCCACACTGAGAATCATGATAAATTTGTGCTGCCAGGATCTGTATTCGGGCCAAAAATGACTCTTGCAGAGACTTTGCCCACGATGCTTAACAGGGAAATGACCCGGTGGCTGTTGCAGTAGCTATTGTGGCCTTTCCTTTATATCAATAGTTACTATCTTGGCACAAAGCATATGATGCGGCACAGAACCCTCCCTCCAACACAGGCAGAGCAGTTCATGCAGGTCTTTAATCAGTTTGTATTTCCCCGCTTTGATCACCTCTGGGGGTATGTCATTCTTACCAGGGGCTTTGTCGTTGGTGAGACATGGCTCCTCATCTAGTTCGTTCAAAATGTGGAGATGAGTGATGGCATCGGGCGCTACATTGGTCACGATGTTCTACGTGGAGTAGATATCAAAGTTGTGCGCTATTCATCTCTCCATCCCCTTTTTCTTGTCACCTATGTTCTCGCCTGACTTGTTCTTCAGCGGGCATACTTTAGACAGACGGGCCTTTGACTTGTTCGATGCCTGCATACGTGCTGTTTATGTTTCTTTGGTCTGCATCCGCTTGTATCCTCTGACTTAGCTTCTGCCAGTAGTCATTGGTACAGCGTCTAGCTATCTGTTGGCATTTGCTACGATCGGTTCTGAATGCACTTTTGGTGATATGATGTGGGTTGTACTTACATGCTGGATGCGCAGTATGATTGGCCTCCACTACAGGTTCCATTACTACCCATTTATCCTCGAACCTGTCCTCATCCCGATGTTTCTTCTTCCCAAGGACCTCTATCCCGGATTGTTATACGACTGTACGCATTTCATTCCATTTAGCACTTGCAGTGGGGGGAAACTCCATTTAGTTTTCCCAATGGCGATCTAAGAGATTCGCATAGCTTTTAGGCAGAGTAACTGCACGAGGTTCGGCAAGCATTGATGCATGGGAGGCTTTTGGTCCTGGTATTGTCCACTTTACGTGGGATGAAGTGGATCATGAAGCGTATTAAGGTATTCATTGTACAATTGAGGTAAAACTCTTGGTAATCATCGATGAGGTCTCGGGAGTTTCCGGAATAAAATGCTTCTTACAAATTAAATCGCTGTTTTAGATAAAAATGTAGATGCACGTGTTTTAAATGATAGCAAAACTATATTATACAACCAAATTTTGTGAAATATTACGAATAAAGATGTTTTATCTTTACTAATAATGTTATGTCATCGAGACTGTAATTCCTAAAAATAATCCAAGATGACGGCGGTCATGACAGATTGCAAACAGAAGGTCTGGTTTTAAAAAAGCCACTATTTATAGCGCCTTCTGTCCCCGAAGATCACAGCTATGAAATAAACCACGTTTGTGACTCTGACTCACTCTTTGATGAATTTTGTCCAGGTATTAGTAAATTTGGAACTGCAAAACGATCTCGTTTGACGAACGACTGAAAGTTGTGTGCATTATTGAATTCAATGTTCTCGTCTAAGGGCTAAAATCATGTTATAAATACTGCTTCGGATCATTTTACTTGACTGATAGACCTATAAACTTGCTTTGGGAGGATTTATCGATGATCTGTGTGGAAATTGTTCATTCATCAATCGAATTCCATATCCATTGGCCTACTAACTAAATGAAGAAATCGAAAGGGATGCCGAACTTTAGTATTCACACAAAACTTGGGACAGGTAAGCAGTTTTGTTATTACATTTGTTTACAATGTAGATTGATTGTTCGGTCATTGACGAATACAAAATTGCAATCTTCATGAAAACTTTTAAAACTTGCTGACCAGTTGGACCGGTGAACGCTTGAATTTACTG
The DNA here is from genome assembly GCA_903981925.1 of Ostrea lurida. Lineage (NCBI taxonomy): Eukaryota > Metazoa > Mollusca > Bivalvia > Ostreida > Ostreidae > Ostrea > Ostrea lurida. The sequence goes on from CAJDSM010099643.1 coordinate 6,911, forward strand.
CCCGCTAATGATATTTACTGGCCCACAATTTTCATAGTACATGTTTATCACATGCATTATGGGATGTAATGTTGACCGAGGCAGTTATAACCGGTTAAGCAACTGATTAAAACCAGGGGCGGTTTTAAGCGCCAAACCCTGTGGGGTTGTCCTTTGGATGAGACCGCAAACACCGAGGCCATGTGTAACGGCAGGTGTGACACGATAAAGATGCCCCTCTGCTCAAATCCCCTGGGTGTCGAGCATAAGCCTTAATTTTGCAGCCCTTCAACGGCAATAAGGACGTCTTCATATGAGTCAAATATTCTCGAGTGGGACGTAAAACGATAAATAATCGATTAATTATATGCGATATTTGATATCATTGTGTCATAATAACTGGATAATGGATCCATGAAACGTGTATGATTTTGTTATGTATTATAAAATTAGTTAGATGTTGCCTTCATTGATGGTGAATCTAACGGGCAGGTCAGTAACCAGGAATTTCCATTTGGGGTGCACAAGACTAGGCCAAGGGGTATGAAGTCCACTAGTCAGGTATTTAGCTGGTCCAGCGATTGCCCTGGTAGGGAGCAAAGCCTCTGGGGCCAAGGGATTTTAGCATTTTCGTTGGTTTGTTGGCTGCGTTAGGCTCCCAGCAGGTCCAGGATGGACCATGGTTGGTGTCCAGGGGTTGGGGTGCACTTGCACCCAGTGCACCCCCACTGGTTGCAGGGTCATAGGAGGCGATTGAAACGGGCTGTCATTCGGGTGAGACCGAAAGAACGGAGGCTCCGTGTCACAACAGGTTTGCCATGCTAAAGTTCCCTCCCTGCTCAAAGGCCCTGACTGCCGAGCATAGGCCTAAACATTGTAGCCCTCCACCGGCAATGATGACATCTACGTATGAGTGAAATATTCTCGTGTGAGTCGTAAAACAATATATAATCATTCAATCAATTTTGTTAATTGGATTATTGATAAATTAGTTTTGAGGGTTTTTTTTGTTTTGTTTTTTTGGCCGTGCGAAAGTATACTGGTAGACAGTCGTCAAGAATGTTCAAGTAATTAGGACAGTGTAAGCCAGTCCACATCAGATCTGAAGCATCCCCACAAACCAAGGAAAAACCTCCTTCCTGCTCTCAGCATAGTTTAGAGCCCTCCAAGAAAAAACTGAAGTTTGTACCAATGAAGAAGATAGCCAAGACAGTATGTGGAGATCACAGATGCAGAAAAAGTAATTTGATAGCCTTACTGGTAATACACACATGCACAGAGTATAGCCTGCACTGGGAAAGAAGTTTTCTGTCTGCATACATTGCTAAAATGAACAGTGTAGATAATAGTGCAAAAAATAATGGGGGTCGGGGGTTGGAATACACAGTGAAACAGAGTGTACAGGTGTCAAATTAGATTTTTCTGTTGTCTCATTTATGATGATTGATAAATAGTATTATCTGATGTGTTCAGGGACCCGTGTATGCCCAACTCTTGTTTTTGTATTTTATTTAGGACTTACAAGATTGATCACTGTTCGTTATCTTTGCCTTTACATTCCCAGTTTTTGAAAAACTCAAGTATCAGAATTGGGAATTCAACTTATGGCTGTAACTGCTGAGCTATTTAGATAAGATGAATGATTAAATGGCAATTCAGTCACTTATAAATCTGGTTTCATAATTCAATGTATATTTTAGGTAAGATTGTGCATGTCAGTAACGTTTAAGAGTATGATCATACCATTGTCCTTAATTTTCATTTTTTAGGATACATGTTCTTCATTAGTAAGCAAAACAAAGTACGCCACTCGTAGTTACCAGACTGCAATGCACACAATGCTGTAGAAGACATACTAATGGTGGACAACACACAGCCGCAAACTTCAGTGACTTGGATATTGTGAAACACTCATATAGCAGCAATAGTAATTTTCAACTGGAGATGTTCAATTCTGACAAATGAAGGGACATATGGTATTTACATGTGCTGATCGGCAAAGGCATGGGGAAGACAAGTGTAGCGGAGAACATTGCAGGTTCGGGTCTTGTACTTTTTCACCTAAAGTTGATATATGACAGAGAAGGGGAAGATGGAATGACAATTTGACATGTGTCTTTTCTTCAAAAGCCAGTCTATGAAAACCCAAAGTGATTGGAACTTGTAACGTTTTATAAAATGCTTCTAAGTTGTGGGAATTTTATGCTGCACAATGTTATCAAATGAGATAACTAATTTATAGAAATTGTATTATAAATAATAAATAAAAGAATTATAAATTGAAAACCTGTTGTTGAAAGAGTTTATCTATTAAGAGTGATAATGTGTCTGATACACATATATGCATAATTGTAAATCTCGAAATGTTGTGTTTCCATGGAAAATATATGTTTTCAAGTGAAATGACAGACATGTGGACGAATTTTGAAATTTAATTAAATTTAACCTCTAAACAACTTTTTTTCCTCCAATAACTTTTTCATAATGACTTTATATTAATTATTCTATGATATAAACAAGATACCGGTACCGATTTGATGCATCCAGATGCGCATTTTCGAAAAATTATGTCTCTCATGATGCTTCAAACTAGAAATCGTTGGAATCCGAAATCTATTGAGTAAAATCTTTAAAAAGTGAATCTGATATTTTTAAAAAAGTGAATTATTGGAATTTTAAATAATGAACTCTTTTATCACTTCAAAATATGATTCCCGTTATATTTTCTGTACTTAATTTTGGTTCAAGATTATCTCCCAAATGAGTCTTTCCCCTTGATGACCAATTTCTATTTTGTCATGGTCCATATCTTATTTCTAGAACAAAAACATAGGGTTACCAGTGTCATATTTTACCCATTTGTACAATGAATACATTAAGGTAATGTATGTGATGCAGTCAGCACTGTGCATACTTTTGATGTTCTTCACATTGTAATGGTCCCTCCTCCTTATCAAGATCATGTCAAGCTGATGCCAATGCTTCGATCTTGGAAGGCGCAGTTAAACTCTGTGTCTATCTTTGTGCTGAAAGAGGTTGTTTAGCCAAATTTTTATAGGAACATAGCGCAAGAAATATTTGATCATTTGAAGGCCAGAACCCAACTCTTGCGTTGAAGTATCCCATGACGGAGAGTGCTTCTTTGTTGCATATCGTACAGGCAATGGTGTCATGGACATCATGTAAATGATACTTTTCTTCTACAGAGGAGCATATGCACACGAAAGTGACTACACCTGTGCTTGTAGTAATCCACAGGGTCAGGATACTCTCTTTTGCCCTGTTGGGGAATACATACAGGACAATAGGGAGTTATTCACAACACACGTCGTTAATTCTGAGTTCATATGCCTTCTTTCCTTGCCAGAAGATTGAGTAGTTTCTTTTGCGTAGGGACCCTCATCAGCCAGTCAGGTTTCTTTTAGAGCGGCTATGTCGACACAGTGACGATTGAGCTATCTGACGATGGTGGCAGTCTGCCATGAGTCATCCATGGTCTGTGGATCACTGTTGTACCCTGGATATATAATTCTCACATTCCAGCTAGCTATACGAAGAGCTGGGGTGTTCCGTATTCTTTTTTTTTTTTTGCCTGGTGCTGGGTTTTACAACCTGCCTGTCGACTTTGTCTAAGCTCAATGCACGCAATGAAGCACGCAAGCTGAAGCGTGGTAGTAACTAACTAACCAAGGACTGGGGTCTGAAAACTCCCACATCGAGGAGAAATCCCTAGCACCCAGTTCTACGCCAATCAAGCTTAGACTGATCACTGGTAATTGCTGCTCCCCGTGTTGTGTCTACTCTGCTTCAACGAAGCTTGACCGGTAAATACTATCGACGTGTATATCAGAAACGGATGGAGTCATTAACAGTAATGCCAAATTACAAAGCGGGGTCCATATTGCAAGTGTCCTTTGCTGACAGCAGCGAAGTAAATGCATGTTATTCAAAGAACACTCATAAAAAAATCAAAAGGTTAGGGGCGGCGCTGGTTCCGCATTTACTTCTGTAAAATCAGTTTTTTTTTCGTTTAACATGGGGAAAATTACGCAGTCGACGTGAACAATTGCATTGTGACGTCGTATTAGCTGCAATTTAAAAACATAAAATAAGCAAATTATCAACAACAGCAAAACACACGAAGGTACTAGGAAGGTTGTTTTGAATTTAAGAATATATGTGGTACTTTCCAAAGATTTTATCTATTTCATGAACAGAGTTGATAATGATGTAAACACAAGTGGATACGACATTTGTGCGGACGAATTGTGGTTCGCATAGTCAAGTGACCTCACAATGTTTAGCTGATAGAGAGCAAATCACGTGATTTACCTGTGTAATCATATCTCTCTAATATACTCTACAAAAAAGTTAGGAATCATGAAATTAAAATCTCATTTATTTTTTAATACAAAAGTTTTGTTTGTGAGAATGATATGTATGTGGATGTCGTTCATTCTCCTTTTACCTGCACGTGTTTAATTACCGATTGACCGAAACCATGTGCACATGGAATGCTTACGATATGGACCCCCATGTAAGAAACAGCGTATGGTGGTCAAGGAAAAACAATATCTGCAAATTGTACGGAATTTTGAAATTTGATCATTTCTGACCTTGACTGATGACAAAATGTTAAAGAGACGACATATGGATGTACAACAGAGCGGTCGTGCCATAGAACTGCTTCAATTGGAAATGCTCCAACGTCAGTTGGCATGAGGGCTCAGCGTTAGTGAAACCGTAATTGAATGGTTATGGGAAAGGTTCCAGAACACAAGGAGGGTGCAGCAAAGACCTGGTAGTGGCAAGCGCAGAAGAATGGCAGATCATTTGGTTCCTAAAATAGTGCCTTTGGCAAAACGCATTTGGTTAATTTCTGTCCAAACCTTGAATAAGAAGTATAGGAATGATCATGGGGTGCATATTTTCAATCGACCGTTAAGAGATGGGCTTCATGCGATGCCCACGATCCAACAATCCAACAATTAGTCCAGTTTTCGACGTAAAACTATCGAAACACACAGTCACAAACAATGATAGACCTTCCATCAAGCGATTAATTATGCTCAGCAATGCAACATTCTTGATGTCGTTCATTTTTCTAACGCCACACAAGCTGTTACGATTACATACGAGAATCCACACAAAACTTGAATTCATTTGTGAAGTAAGAGAAGCAGCTCTCAATAGCGTAATTGCAATGTTCCAATGTCTTGCTAAAATCAAGCAAGCTTTGTGATGTCTTACTGGTCAAAACATAGAACAGATTCATGGCGGTGGACACGGTAATTTGATGCCATTAATGTACATAAGGCGAAGTTAACACAAATGTCAAACATAATCATAATAAAAAAAAACATAAAAAAATCGGGTTTGTAGGCAACACGGACCTCCGACAAAAACTGAAGATAGGATCACGTGCCATGGGGGATAAGCATCCTCTGCGAGCGGTCACACCCGCCATGGAGCCCTTAGTCCGAAATAAAAGAGAACGGGATTACCCGTAGTCAAATCAGTAGGAAAATGACAGTCTAACAAAGGGTATGAAAAAATCAGTCACATAAGTTGATAATTTGTAATCGCAAACAAGGTCATTATAGCGATCGTAGAATTTGCGAATTGTGACTTTAAACGAGATTTCGTTATAACCTGCAGCATCAACTTTCTTTGTTAGTAGTTGCTCGCTTTAAAAAGTCCTCATATGCATTAGCAAGCTCTTGCGCATCGAATCAACTGAGATATACACACATAAGCAGGTGATTTAGTGGTATATTATTCATAAAAGGGGAAAGTGACGATTGCAAGTTAAAGTCATCACGCTTATCATTAATGTAGTTGTAGTCTGCCATTGGAGTCAATGCTTAAGTAAAATATCCAAATTATGAAGCAGATATGTCAGAATTCTGTGGGTGTGCTTCAGATATATCAAAATGGAACATAATTGTGAAAATTATGATTGTTAATTTGATAACACATCAATCTATTATACCTATCTGAGTTCCATAAGTACCAACCGCATTGATCATTCCTATACTTCCCTACTTCAAGGATTCAACAGATTTGACCGATTGCGTTTTTTTCAAAAAGCACCATTTTAGGACCACCATAGCTGTCCATTCTTCGCGATTGCACACGAGTTTTCGTTGCACCCTCCCACTGTGTCTGGAACCTTTCCCATAACCCTTAAATACGGGATTTACGAATGGACTTACAGAGGTGGATCGGTTGCCTAGGAGAAGTAAGCATCCCCCTGAAAAAGAGGAATACTGAATGCTTGTTTTCTCTCATTAGAGATTGCTCAATGATATGAAATAAAATTTGAGTTCACGAAGTTTTTAAAAATTTAATGAGTTCTTACAAGATACTGACAATAGTTAATCTAAAATATTTATATTAGGAATAACTACATTTTGATCACATTCCAATCAATCCACATTCGAGTTTGATAATTATAAACTTATTTACAACACGGTTGGGGTCCGTTACTGTTGAAGAAGAGTGATGGCCTCACGGCGGAATGTGAGTCGGTATAACACGGGATGTCTACTCATCCTATGCACCCGACCAACGTTCGCGTAATTGTCCCGTATCTCCCCTAGTATGTCTGATATTCGGTAAATGCGTAATCTGCTCAATTCGTAGTTTGTGTTTAGTCTCGTATTGTGAATTTGTCTGAATAGTTATTTCGATAGACTAATCGGGGTTTACCAAATATTTCTTTATTTCAAATATATTTTAAAATGTTAGCGAAAATTTTATTTCATTGGCAGCCTCTGAAATGAAGGATTTTCGTATCTGTGTTAAATTATTTGTATCTGATTTTAGATCATGGTCTGCGAATACAGCGAGTGGGAGACACCAATATAGGTATTAATATGCACTGTTGTACGACATTGTGCTTCATGCTTTTGTTATTTTTGACATAGAGTGTACCTAGGAGACAGAAATGATGCGGACAAACCGCAAAAGAGCATGTACATGTATATTTGTGAATATAAAAGCTTATTCGGTGGCAATTAACGAGAACGAGAATAAAAAATATCGTGTCCCCGTATTACTATCGTGACTACGAATTACTAAACCGTGGTCACGATTATACAAATCTTGGCCACAAATTAAAAAACTTGGCACGAATTAATAAACAGTGGAACCACGATTTACACAGTCGTGGGCACAAATTTGTAACCGTGGACAAGAATTGATACACCCGTGCCACAAAATCCAATAAACCGTTGGCCAGCCCCGAATTTATAAAACCGTGTCACGATTGGGTACAAGTCGTGGCTACGAATTAACAAGTCGATATAGACCAAAAGAGATTGTCGTGTTTGTGACGAAATAAATTATAAGATTTAATGTGAACCGTCTGAATAACACTGTTTTCAACTTGTGTTGTCTTTCTAATGGTAGAGCCATAATGTAGTCCTCTCTGATTTATTTTAATCTGACGTTTTACAGGAGATGGCTACATTTTCCATAAGATCTTCCTAATGGATTGCAAATATATTTGGCTGATAAACTATAATAAGCACCGTAATTTGTCTATAATGTTCTTTACATCACTTTGGGTAAACCTACATTTTGTAAGTGTATATCTAACTAAGGTGTTTTGTGCAACACCTTAAACTCTTGTTGTTAATCGTGAGATTCTCAGAGGTGATCTATTCAAAAAACCAAATGCAATCAGTTGGGAAATTTCGTAGTTAACCATGTAGTCTAAACCATTTACCGACAAAAGAAATGCATATAGTGACAGAAAAAAAAAATACACTCTGCTAACCTTTACTTGATATACCGACGAATTCGCTCTGTCTTTCGTACTCGCATTATTATGTAAACCACTACTTATATGGGCATATTACAACAGAAAAGTCAGTTTCAAACATCAAACAGGGGCGCCAAAATACGAATCGAGAATTGCAGTTATTGGAAATTGTTCAAATGGTCGGATAAAGCCTAAACATCTAAGATGCAGGTTAAGAAGTGTATTATAGACCTATCAAATATATGTTGCAATTTTATGATTTACGCCAAAGAGCCCAGCAATTCTTATGATAATGAAAATTTGTTTCGGGGGTGATCCTCCCGCAATCTTTATAAGTTTCCGATCGGGTCATGTGCAAAGCGAAACAGCTTCTTTTTTTTTTAAACGCGGATTTTACAACAATCCATTCGCGCGCCCGGTAACACACAACACGCCATCGCCACTATTCACCGTTATTATGAAAACACGCTTATCGCGCTGGTACGCTAATACACAACCGCATCGTGCTTGTCACGATAATACACAACACCCATCCGTGCTTGCAACGCTACACACAACACCCATCGCGCAGTCACGCTAACACGCAACACGCCATCCGGCGCGTCACGGCTAACACACAAACGCCATCGCCGCTGTCAACGCTGATAACACAATCACGCTTTCAAGCTAACGCGCATCGGCACTGTTGGGCTACGACGCCATCCGGCTGTAGCACCAACGCGCAATCACGCGAACGCGCAATCACGCCAAACACACTGTCATTGTTAACGTGGCTTTCACGCTAACACGTCATCGCACTGTTGCGCTTTACGCAACTTTCATGCTAACACGCATCGCGCTTTTGCACTAACATGCATTTACGTTTTCAGTTTTTGCCGGCGATTTTGCGGCTGAAAAATACATTTTAAAATCGCTTCAAGAATTTTTGTGTCCGGAAACATGTAAGTTTTACTGTGTGACATATCTAGGGATATAATTATACCAAAGCTTCATGTTTAATTGATTTGAAGTCACGCAGGATATAAACCTGTCATGCTTATAAATGAAATTTATATCCAATTCTTCCCAACTAAAATATGTTTCAGGCTTGTATCAAAATAATATAATATTGGCAATTTGCATACATACATTACCGATGTTTTGTTCAAGGTCAGCTACGGTCACAATTTATAACACCGTCAATTTAGAGGGCCGAAAACGCAATTTACATTTCAAAATTCGCAATACGTTTAGTTCCCATAAACAAAATTGCAGTGATAATCTGGTGTGAAATTACACCTAAATTCACAATACCAATTCTAATTATATCGGTTTAAATACCGAGAAACTATACTTCCCATACCTTGACTGCGACCGGGGTATCACATACATTTCGCACATATAAATTACCCGTTGACGTCAGCTATGATTACGTAACACTGTTATTTTTGGAAAGCATCAAACGGCCCTCTTACATGGCCAAAATTTTCACAATATGCGTGTTACCAGCGGAGAATTATTAATAAGCCCCAAAAAGATATAAAAATTCTTTAACATGAAAAGTTTAGGAGATGCAAGTGCATACTTTCTCTGAAAATAGTAAAAAATCAAATACAACATATGACAGCCCTCCGCGAATTACCGGAGGTTGTCCACAGTCTATTAAGATACCCTACCTTAAATACTATAAGTAAGAAGTTGCACCCAAC
>CAJDSM010099691.1:0-15541 GCA_903981925.1 Ostrea lurida
ACGTGTTCTCTGTAAACCAGGATGATTTTACGCAAACACGCAAATTTCTTTTGTCCTACAGGCATGTTCACGAAGCTATCTTAGTGTCCTAAGTATGTCTTAGGACACCTCTTAGTCTTAAGTCAGTTTTTCAAAGCTCTCCTTAGAATAATCTATAGGCTACGCCAATATAGATCTCTTAACTTTTAGGACAGCGTCACCCTGCCTAAAATCATCCCTAACCATTGCGTCCATTCAACACTGGTTATTTTGATAATATAGTCGATAGCTGAAAAATGTACCCAGATATTATATACCTTTCATGAACAGGTAATCTAGAGATAAGAAATTGTTGAAAGACAACATGAATCCGCTAGGGGACTTAGATCCTCCTAAATTGCTCAGATGGCGAGGAAATTGATACTCTATGGCGTTTCAAACTAAAAACGGCTGAAGTTGCCACAGCAACCATCAAAAAAACAGTAACACTGTGATTGACTGTGAGGATCTGAAAAACATATTGATTACAATGAGACCTTTATGTGAGTACTTGTTAATGTCAGATACAGCATACTGGAACTATTGTACAAGGGTATTGCGCCCGGTATTGCGTGGTTCAGTGATATTGTAAACGAAATCAATAACAGCGTGCTGCTTCGCTTGATATAGCGTCACGGCAAACACCCAGTGATTCCTCGTGTGGTTTCAAAAATAAAAGTGAGTGTGGGACGTTTTATGGGACAAACGAATTTTATGTTCTTTCTGTGTCAATTGCTTTATCCTACCAAAACACATTTATTGAAAGGGCTTGTTTGATTTCCTTCCTTCACTTCGTTTCTTGGTATGGTGCATTCATAAATCGCCAAGATTCTTTTTATACTAGTACTGTTAATTTGTCCAGAACAGCAGATTGAACTATTTATAGCATCCATGTCAATCTACTTATGCTTAAAATTTAAGAATCACCACGCCCTCTCTACTTTTTCCTGTCTGAAAGTTACGGACTCCATACCCAGTTTACAAACACTAGCTGGGGTTGCTACATAATAACCAATCAATACATTTTTTATGTGTTCTCTCTTATTACGTTTTCTTAATTAAGCTGCTGTTTTGCTTATGATATAGACATTAAGATGATGTGGGATAAATTTCAAAAATCAAATAACTTCTGCTAACTTCCGAGTTACCTAGTATTTATACATTTAGTAACTATTAAATTAGGAAGTCGCAAAGATTCCGCTGGTTAAAAATATCACGCGTTCAAACGACTTCTCGAAACGATTCCTGCGGAGTGAGTGCGAATGATTATTACGTGGGATTTTCATAAGCCGGAATCTTACTGAGGTATCCCCTTTATTGTAGTTGTTTTTGGGAGCAGAGTTCCTTGATGGGATGATGGGAGAAAGTGAACAACCATTTCCCATAAACTTTTTTATTTGAATTTGCATGTGTCTCATCGTTTTGCAGATTTTTAGAGTATGTTACTTCTGCAGTTTCTATATTTAGAGGAACAACTCCATGTGGTCTTTCACTGATTTTTTCATTCTCCTTGTGGATTGGTAAGGAACACACTCTCGAAGTTTTTTCCAATAGTTTTGGTCTATTTTTTTTTCTAATTCTTATTTCTAAATTATTTTGGATCGCTAACACTAGAAAGTAGTCCTTTGATTTATAATCGTTGGTGGCACCAGATTGTCTCGTTATATTTCCATATCTTCAGTGTGTTAACTCTCTGCAGTATTGTACGTTCCTCCAGAAATTTTTTACCTATTGGTTGATAAATGTGGTAAAGAGCTGGGACACGTGACGCGGAAATACGCAACCGAGTTTTGCTCTCAGGTGACTTAATCGACAGCGACCAAAAATTTTGACCTTTCAGTAATCATCGATAGGTTATCTATTCCATCTCATAGCAGTTGACATTAAGGTTCTTTGGTGTACAGGCGTGCAATGGTTTAGTTCTTCAATAATGCAGAGCGATGTGAGGAGATAAGCTCCGGTGCCAGGTTATCTGTTGGCTAAGGAAATGACTGTTGAAGCTGGATCGTTGCCCCCGTTATTTCATTTGGATATGCTTATTCGTCAGAGATCTGTTAATCATGATAAAAGAACTCAAGTTCTAACGCTATATTTGAGTATGGAATTGGTGGTCCATTGTCGCCCTCGAGGAGCTGTGGCTTTCATTCTTTGGACTTTATCTAGGATAGAGCCCAAATTGTGTCTCAAATAGGCGCGTGGCTATTTATTCCCCTAGGAAGATATTTTGTGGTAATGCCGAAGTTTGTATTTCAGAGACTTTACCTAAGTAAGTAGTGTTAGTATATGTGATTAGCATTGCACGCACGTTGAGTCTCTAAGTGAGCCAGCTAGGGTATTTCTACAAATCACGAGTGTGTGACTTATCTTTGAGTTTTAATGGCTTTTTCTGTGTAACCGACGATTTTCTCAAACAGATTCGATATTGAAGGAAGTGCAGATAATTTGCTATCGCAGATGCCATGCTGATGCTGTATGACGTGTTTGAGGTCTTACAAAGAGCTCTAGATCTGCGATTGGGATAGGGCAATTTATTCGTCAGGGGGGAGGAAGTCGAGGGAGATTCCAAAAAGAAAGGTGATTACTTTTCCTGGTATACTTTATCCTTTCAAATGAAGCAGATGCGTGCTGGCGGTAGCTGGGGTTTTTTACACGAAGTAGTGTGATATGGGATCATCCAAGGCAGGATAAATCGCAGTGATGCAGACGGGAAATTTTACAAAAATGTGAGTGAGAGGTGGCCAGAGTGTATCGCACAGATTGTAGCTAAGGATGGCCTTGGGATTACTATAGGACGCCATTTTTATATGAGATCGTTCCAATTTGGAAAACTTTTAAACCAGCAGGAGAATCGGCGAGGAGGCAGCACACCAAATGGGAGCGTCGGTTGACGTCTCTTACTTACATAGAAAAGGTGTTGTGGCGAAGAGGGAAGACGATTCGGCAGAGCAGGTCACGATTTCCTATCCTTTTAAAATTTGTACTATTGATCATATTCTGCACCTCACAATCCGTCAGAGCAATACTTTTCTGTTGTATTTACAGTTCTGAATCGATAGTGATCATGCTAGAAGTATTGCAAGCGATGTCTCGAGACGGGAGTGACAACTTGGGCATGCAGATTTATGCAACGACGTGTAATGTCTTAGGATGATCGTTTCCGATTCATGAGAATTAATTACTCTAGTCTCTCGAGAATTAGTTTTTTTTTCCTTATCACATTGGTGAAGTTGATGATGGTGACAGGGGTCGCAGAGACCCCCCCGCTCTCAAAAATAAGAGGACTTTAAAAGACACCCCCCGCGCCTTCCTACCAAGTGGAGTGGTGAGTGGAAAGAGGATCGCGGCACTGATCCGTTAGGCAGATGTTTCACTTTATTAGGGCTTTCGGACGCGCCGTCGAGATTTAACAAGAAGTGGACCTTATTGTGGGAGGAGGTATATTCGCAGTTTTTATGAGACGGTTAGGTTTTCGGGACTGGTCTTGTGATACGGAAAAGAAGGTCGCTATTGGTTATTGGTGGTCTAGTTTGATTTCCAGTAGATTGAGCTGGATTTTCTTTCTGTGATAACAAACGGTGTCGGATGATGGGGATTTCGGTATGATCGCTCAAGGTGTAGGTAGCGGGGCAGCTTCACTTATAATCTGTACTTTGTATAGATATTTGCGTAGCTTTGGGTAACAATAAAGTTGTTTACTTCCGGTTTCTTCTCCGGGTTTTCTAGAAGCACAGAAATACTTTCTTTGGAGCGTTTACCATTTTTAATCAAAATAAACTAGTCCTGTTTTTAGGCGAGTGGAAAGAGGGGTGCGAAGTGAGGTTGATTCGGGGACAGGCTCCTCTACATTTGAGGTGTACTTTATCGAGGATTCCCGTTGTTTATTTCCTGAGTCTCACAATTGTCAGTTGTGGTCTCGTCTATAAGAGCCCAAACATAAGAGGATTAGGGTTGTGGCTGCTATCTGTCAAATTATAAAGAGATATCAGGCAGGTTTGGGGAAGGCAAATGAATACAACAGTAAACTTATTATACCTGTTTCAAGGATGTTCACTTCATGATTAGATTGTGGCACGGCATTGGTTTCAATCAACATCTTTACTTCCTGTTCTACGTCAATTGAATTTTAGGCATGCCACGTTAAGAAGATGCTGCCGAATCTGTTCTCATTACTCGTATTTTTTCAACGTTATATGCGTAAACTAAGAACTTTGGTTGAGACTACTTCTGGTCACTATATATGTCTACTGGTGTGGATGCACGACGTATGAAAAGGTTTTTCATTTCTAAATGTTATATAGGTTTTTTAGATTGAAGTATCTTCGAATTGTCGAATGCTTGCAATTTTTTCACTCCTCCTTACTTGTGACGGAAGTTGTTGTTGGTGGTATAATAAATAGACTTTGATGTTAACAATATTTCATGACCTGAAAACTTTTGATGATTACGGCCTAACCACGATCTCTTTCAGTTGTTAAGTATTGGACAACTGTTGGATTATCCTTTGGGCGTGTGTTCTCAGCGTGGAAAAGCGATGCGGATTCAGAACATAAATATGTACGTTTCCGATTCGGGCCGTAAACAAACGTGGGATTGAAACTTCACAGATGTGGATTAGGGAAATTGAACGTCATAGCACTTAAAAATTCTTCTCTATGAACATACTTTGCCCCACGCGGAAATGACTTTTTTGAAAGTAACTAGAGAAACACCCCTTTTTTTTGTTTGGGCTTTATTATCCACTGAAATCAAACTGGCAACTTGGAAGTTCTCTGTAAAAGCTTACCGCATCTAAAGTTATAAGAGTTTCTGATCAATCTATTCCGATTTTCATTCCAAACACGACGTTACGAGATATGGTTCCTTAGAATTTTTCTTTACTCTAGAACGTGAAGTAAGAGAAACCGGAAGGTCCAACAAGCTTCATTTTTCCACGCTCCGCAAAGTCTACAGATCAGTATAATTTGATTTGCAATAACACTCTATAATTCCCGGAACCTCGACCGAATGTCGAACGAATTAAAATAAAAAAAAAACACACTAGCGTTCTTTCACCGAAGTCGAAAAAGCTGTAACGCATATAGAATGCATACCAGTATCGAAACAATTGCCAGCTTGTGTTCAAGGTTGATCAAAGGTGTTTGATTTTATAGAAGTCTTTCGAGCGGATCAGTCCGAATAAAAAGCCCTAAGAGTAAAAAGGAACTATTAATTAATTGTACCCATGCCAGCCGTAGGGTAATCTACCTATGACACTCTCTGGGGGGGTATCAATTAGGTGGTGGTTTCTTGTTCCTGTCTTTTGAATTATATTTTGCCATGAGGAAAGAGCGAGGAGAAAATAGATTATACTTTGCTTTTGAGGACATCAAGACGTATCAATAAAACAAAATGGTCAACTTTCTCTCTTGTGTAAAAGAAATGTGAGATAAAAAAATATAGGCTATGGACCTTCTGGCTAAATTTGATTATGACTTAGACAATGAGACCATTCTCCTGCCCCTTTGGACTCCCCCCGTCATGACAAATATTCTTAGCCGCCCCCCACCTTCTTCTGCATATATGAGTGGCTAGTTCAGGAGAACGTTGCACCAACGAAAACGTTGTTGATGATTGTGAGGCTGCATGGCCAGATAGTAATCATAGCTTTTTTGTACTCAAAGTAACCCGTTATACCCGCATATATATTATGTTGGTTAGGAAAATGGTACGCTGACGTCCGTACCTATTGTTCACCCCAACTTTATCAAGGCCTCATGCAGAGGCTCAAACCTCCATTTGGTGGTTATAAGAAACTTGGGTTCTGCCGGGCCCGATGGTGCACTGAATATATATATCTTTGTAGTCAGCAGTTCTGTCACATTTTCTCTATTTATTGGAAAGATATATATGATGTTTCAACTTTGATATTCAGGGTGCTCACATGACAATAGAGCATACTTGTATTTAAAAATTTTAAAACCATGACGGACCTGATTTCAATTGGTTGTTGTTGTCAATTATGTATTATCGATCTCCAAAAATAACTATAGAAAGATATGACGTTGAAATTTGACAACTGTTATAAGGAAAGTTTGTTATGTATACTACTTCTCGTGTTTCGAAAGATTGTGCCTATGCCATAAAGGAAATAGTGCCTCATGCGCATTCGCGTATTATCGAATCAGCATTTGGCTGTGACCAGACTGTATTTGTTACGGCATTCAGTTTTTTCTCAAAAACTGTAATTGTAGTCAACCCTCGGTTAACACCAGAAGGCCCAATTCAAACTTCAAATTGACCGTCAACCGGATGATATATATAGGATTGACTTGTGCAACAGCTAAATTGTATCTTAGGACTGTTCCTTCAAACAAAATTTAGAAAAAATTAGGGAAAAAATGTAACCCCCCTTTTTGACATTTGGGTCCTAAATTATCCCTAAGAAATGAAAGAATCCGGCGACCATATTTTTAATGTGCATGGCTAGTTCAAATTTGAGAAGATCCGGAATACATTAAGGAAAAAGTTTGATATAGCGACTAAATGTAATTTCTCACACGTTACCCCAAATTTCATATCCCTTATGGGATCGGCTTCATACACCTAATGCAATAATTAGTGATTATATTGCTTAAACATTTTCTTATAAAACCTCCGTAATTTACTTGTTTGGAGAAACGAGAAGTGATTTTAATCGTCGGTAAGTGATTGATCACGTTTGCTTACCATCACTACAACCCTATTCATACTTTATTCAGACACTGGGAAACGTACAACCAGTGAATTTGAAGTAACGCGGGTTTGTTGAAAAAAGTGATGGATACTTGTGAAGATGTGCAGCTCGTGTTCATTCTAAAAGAATTTGACAAGTGCCTCATTGTGAGTAAAACATTACATATATTTTGAGAAAAATTCCTTTCTAAACAAAGAATACATGGAAATTTTATCTTGTAATTATACACTATCCAGCCTTTTTGAGCTTGGAGGTGGTCTACTCCTCAAGATTGACATGTCTACTCCGTTTTATATTTTAATGCATTTCCATTGCTTAGTGTTCAAAGTTTTTACAAAATACGTTCAGAGATATGGTTAATTATTCTTTTGGTAAATTCACGTTGGTATATTTCACATAACCTCTATACGTTCGTCCTTAGAAATCCTATAGAGGTCTCGTGTCACCCACATATGAATTATCATGTGTCGGTCATATGAGTATTTTGAGAAAGAGCGATCCACGTACTAATAATTTGTATTCAGAAAATGTTTGAGAATCGTTTGACGCAGTTTGATATCTTTAACATGGCTGTACCATTCATGAGGCATGGTCAACTTCGGATGAGATGACCTTCGAAGAACGCAGAGGAAGTCCTGTGTCTAGCATGGTTACACGATGAAAGATACTTGATCCCTCTGGAATCAAAGGATTCCCGACGATGCCGCGGGACGACAAGGCCTAAATTTTGTAGCTCACTTCGGCTATAATATGACGTCCATTCATCAGTCGTAGGTGATTCAAAATTATTAATCTGAGAAAGAAAAATTTAGAGGATCGTTATATTTACATTCAAGTAATGTCTCCACCCTCTTTTTATCTTATTCTTGATGGTCTCCCTGATATTCTAAAGTACTGGGATGTCATAGCAGCACTCGCTAGGTACATACTTGTATAGTGTGAAAATTTTTACCAAGAGCAAAACGATATCGGACATATATTTATGTAGTTACAATCTCTATGTTTTTGGTAGTTCTTGATTAATGATCTATAAGTTTCGATGATTATTCTTTTTTAGGAGGTTTTTTGCACATTTAGTACCCAGTTTAATGCTCTCTATACTAATACCGAGAACCGGACTTGATTAAGATACTCCGGTTATAGGGTTGCCAACACAGTTAATCCGCGATTTCTGTTTTCCAACAGACATACAGGATATCTAGTCCCTATTAACTGAGCCACCATAAAAATGTGTTGATTATGATTCCCCTTTATCACAGGTGTTGTGTCCAGAATCGCGATGAACTATCATATGAAAGTAGTCGTCCGAAAAAAGAGGAATATTATTACTCAATGACAACAGGTGCTCCTCCGTCCCATCCTGGGTGCCAAAAACTATGCCTGTTCGCGTTTGTTTTGATTCCAATATTATGTAAAATAGACCTTAATAGTTTTGTGCTCAAAACAACCAACGTGAGATAGCTTTTCGAAATCCCCCTACTTTTATTTAGTATACTTTTTACTAATCGCGCCAAGCAGCTTCCCTCTCATTTCATTTGAAAAGAAGAGTGTGCGCTAGATGGTGGGTTGTCTTTATATATTTTCTGTTTTTTTTAGGTATATTTCTTTTCTGAACATACATTATAGATCTATTGTGTATTCAGTATGTTAAGCTTACGCAGGTAAGCAAAATTGTTAGATAGTATTTTTATTATTGCTTAATTTATTAAAATCACTTATATTAACCTTCTACTAGCAAATATTAGACAACAATTACTTTGCGCAATAACCGTATTTAACTTAGGACTTCAAAGGATAAGATTTAAATACTTTTGCCCTGATTTAGACATTGTAGTAATATGACCTACTTGCTTAGCTGCCATAAGTCCCTTAGAGGTTTCAACCTGGTACTAAGAAAAAAAATCTACCTCCAAGCTTTTGTGACACAATATGAAATTAAAACAAGGGACTCAAACTTTTAGCCTGGTAGGCAGTCCAGTCTCTTAATTAAACAAATAGTTAACTAGAAAGTATATCTTCACAAGATTCATTATCCCAGAACCGTGTGTGAGACCTCTATCAATGCCAAGAGCTTTAATCTGGGTCAAAACCCTTTTTTTGTGAATAAACTGGACACATATCTCCCCCATTTTGGTCACTCTATAAGCGGATTCCGGCCCCTCCACATAGCTGAACTGACCTTTGAATGATGCGTGGTTCAAAAGTAGAGCACGAGACGAAATTTTATTATCTACAACTATATGATAATTACAAATATTCCAATTTTTTACACACTGTGAAGAACGGCTGCCCTCATGGGAAATCTCACTAGTAGAGTTGACATATTTTAACCATTAAAAATGGTACTCACAATCTCTATACAAATTTTATTTCTTATATTAGGTTGAGACGAGAAACCGGAAATAATAGTTTTGATATAATGATTAATTGGAATCATTATTTACTTAATGTATCTTAAACTGTTATAATTGAAGGTTCAACATTTAATAGGCTTCAACTTCTGCTCAAAGTTAAAACACTGCTAACGATTCGCTTACAAAAATGTACGATATATAAGATAAGTGTGAACTTTGCATATTATTAGTAAATATGCAATTTATTCACTATAATATATATGACCCAATTTATTTTTTAATCCTTAAACGTTTGTTTTACATATTGATGCGACAGCAGA
Organism: Ostrea lurida; assembly: GCA_903981925.1. Taxonomy (NCBI): domain Eukaryota; kingdom Metazoa; phylum Mollusca; class Bivalvia; order Ostreida; family Ostreidae; genus Ostrea; species Ostrea lurida. The sequence goes on from CAJDSM010099691.1 coordinate 9,405, forward strand.
AATATGTTAATCCTTTATGGTTAATAATAATATTCATAGTCATAAAAAAGGTCAACAACACTTCATACCGGCCGCACTACTGCATTTTGTTGATAAATAGAGTAGTGCTGTAAATATGAAAGCCCTGCTATGTGGATATCCATACTTAGAATCTTGAAAGAGATTTTGTTCGCTTATTTGAAAGAAAAGACAGTTTAACTAGGTGAAATTCCGTTTTTAAACCACTTTTTTTCCACCCTTCAAAGTGTCGCTTCACCCTCATCCCTCTGATCCCTTAGGAGTCATTTGTCCAATATTTCGATCGGAAGCGAAATTAGCTTCTTCACCATCTTTAAATAATCATGAGTTTCATTGTTTTAAATTTGAGACGGTTGGGAGCGTGAAATTCACTTTTCATTACGTGATCGGCATGCTAAAACTCAATTTACGATTTTCAATGGTAAACGATACTAACCCAGTAGGTTCGTGGAATTTAAATGACCATCTCACTTCCACTCTCTAATCTTTGGACAGGAAACTATCGAGTCGCCCTTCTCACTGACTCCATTGAAAAAAATTGATTTATATCTACTCGAGAAGTGGGGATTTTTTCGCCCGGCAGAATTGTAGACTTTGTGTAATTGTATAACCCCATGCGCGTATGATATTTACTTATTGTTTGTGCTGTATAGTACAATCACGGAAATAAGCAGGAACCTGGAAAATGTGAATGAACCAATCTTTTACGATAATTTATGTCCACATAGTAGGATATAAGTTTTCCTGGAGCAATCTGAAATATTACGTATTAATAATCTGAGGAAAAACTGGAGTGCGAAAGACTATGTTAGAGTATATTTACTTGATGAATTATTTCAATAAACTATCTTGTGATACTTTTGGATTGTACGGAATACCTAGAAGAGGAGAAGCCAAAGAACGTAGCACATAAACACATTCAAGTATGTTTTCGTCGTTTCCTTCAGTCTTGCTACAAGAAGAGATCGACAGATCAGGGTGTCATCAAACTCCCAACTGTCTTTCGTTGAAAGTATAAACCAGTATGGGAATGTGGATACTATTGAGTCCCTAGGTTTTGCTTCTCTTGTTGTACCCCCTCGGACCGTAATTTGTGTCCAAAAATAATATCATAATCAACAAAAACCTATACATTCTCCTTTGTACGAGTCGAAAGGCTCCAACGATAATATATTCATCAAGCGTAGTTAGAGTCAAGATGGCACGTCTAGCATTGGCGCCGGAATTTGCAAAATCCCTAATTAAAGGAATTGACCATTCCGACTTTTAGTCGACGCGTATTAGAGACAGATCCTACACATGCCCGTATAAGCATGGTAGGAATGAAAGGGTGACAGGAGGCGTAGTGGTGATCATAATGACTAAGTTTTCATAAGTTATATTTTTGAGATAAAGAAGTATGGGCGAGAGCAGATTGTTGATTTTCTCAATTTCTTGATCATTCACAGGAGACAGATAAACCAAACTCTCATCAGTGTGACTGTTCTTTAAAAAAATAATAAAACAACTCATCCTCCGGCCGAATTATCTTCGTTGAGCGGTTTTTTATAAGGGGTGGATGTAGCTCTCTTGATCCGCCCCCTAAGATGGGATCTCTCTCAGACAAGCTTTTTACACGTCTCTGCAGCCTTAGCATGCATTAGCCGGGTCATAGCTTACGTCTGTGGTTACTGGCGTAAAAATGATACTGAATGAGAAGGCCCCGGGAAGCTGATGGACAGCTGCAAAAACGTATTGTTTGCTTTATTTTACTCATTTACGGTACTAGTCTTTGAAGCCCTAAGCGAGAACAGTCGGGACGTTCTGGTAGGCCAGAGGCCGAGCTCGGAAGCCTTAGATATTTGTTTTGTAGTGGCATATTTTTCATTTGTCAAGAAAGGGTGGCATGTGGATATGGATAGCGAGTGGGGAAGTACGCGGGTCTGATCTCTTAAAAAATAACGGAGCACTTTTTGTTCACCCTTATTATATAAAAAAATTTCGCGGTGACTACAGTGACTTCGTCACACATTTGAACCTACTTTTTGTGCATATCTGGTAGGGAATGTTTTGCTGTTCTTTTAGGTGCATGTCAAAGAGTTCTCGAGAAGACGTATTTTGATAGCTGAGAACTGTAATATCATTATAGTCTAGATAGTAACGCTTCCTATAGAGAATCGTTCTTTCAAGTTGTAATTTGACTACGATCCGTGTGTTCAACAGTGAAAGATTGCTGGGTTGATTTTTTATGACATCCTGATCAAAAAAATGTACCATTTCATTCGTAGCCCATTCGATTTATTTGGCAGAGGTAACATGATGACTTTATGATGTTCAAATCTGTATCTATGATCTCTGAATTTGTGCGATATATTGCATTATTGGAAATTGACTATTGAAAAAATTTCTATTAGGAGAAATAATAGCATTTAGTAGGCTTTATCCTCTATATCCGTTCATGCCCTTGTAATGCCTTATCCCTATTGGGGAACGCGTGGCCCAACACTAAAACTGGAGGCATATCAATATTCCCAGCATATTTACTTAATTAACAGTGACTGGAAACTTTTGTTTCATCCTTGACACTTAATTCGATTTATTTTTAAATGCTTCTTGATTCGTTGTTAGAATTTATATTCTCGTTTAGTTTTGATTCAAGTTTATATCGATTTACCTCAGTTAATATACACAGTAATCATCTAATGCCCCACATATTTAACTTTCAATAATATTTAGCGTTCAAAATGGACCAAAACTAAACCTGATTCCTCTGTAAAGGATATACTCTGCAACGGTTCTATATTGGTCACTTGATTGAGGCAAATGAAATAAACATAAATTAATTCTACTAGGTTGATTTCTAAAATAATAAACAATGTAGGCTCGTAAGTAAAACACATATTGATGGTGTAAACGAATAAATCATATTTTAGTTCGCCAGAAAAACTAATATTCAATAATCAGCACCTGCCCTTTTGAACTTTGGTTCGCACATGCAGATTTCACGGACTCCGAGACTAAAAAGCGAAGGCGAGAATACTGCAGGTAGCATATGTTGTAGTGAAGTAAGTGTGCGCTCCTTGTGACCGGATTGAAGAAGTAAAGCCACTTCCCCATATCTCATGCCTTTGCAATTAAGAAAATTTCATATTGATAGAGAGGTAAATAATCTACTAAACAATCATTAGATAAATTTGTAATATATTCCCTTTGAATATCTTAAAGATGATTTATCACATGCGATTACCTTATCTCAAGAAATTCTTTCTTTAGAATTATTCCACTCATTTATGGCTAATCGGCTTTCCTAATTTAAATAAATTTTTCATTGAGATTCGCTTAATTCCATATTATGAAGAATTAATTGTTTTCTTGTTATCCATATTGTTAAAAAACCTTACCTGGGTTTAGCTATTACATATGTTATGGACTTTGTAGAACGTGTCGTTTGAATTGCGGATAGAATACGTGTAACATAATCTCCTCGAGTCGCGACTCACCCCCCCCGTCCCTCTCCCTCAACCGTGACGCTATACCAGCCCTGGGATGCTATTTTAAATATACAAACCTTTTTAAAACGATTATACAACAAAGCCCAGAGAGGCGAACTCCAAATTCACATACTTTTCTTAAAAAGTTCTTAAGGTGAGCCCACTACACTAAAAGTTATATTTATGTGCGGTTTGCGTAATGAATTTTTGATAAGATCTTGGCTATTGAGTGATTGTGGTTGTTGCTGGGACACTTTGGTATTTAACGGATGACTCAACGATCGCTTGAATTACTCCTAGATAAGGATTAATCCAGATTAGAGCTTTGAGGCTCAGTGTAACATAGCATTAGGAAAGCAAGTTTTAAGGTGTTGATTATCAAATTGTATTTTTATACACCCCCTCTGTTAATTTTGTGAAGCTGGGTGTTATTAAGCTTTTAGCTAAAGTTTCCTCTCAAATGGAAGTATTTTGAATTTATCGATTTCATTATAGGACGGGTCTAAGCTTATCTAAATTTGTTAATTTTATAATGTGTGAACTATTCGGAGTGACCCTTTGATTTAAGTTCAAATTCTTGTGGCATAATTGTCTTGTTATGTAGATTAATAGCAGATATCAAAATTGTCACTGCGTATTCTGGCCTAACTAGGTCTAGGTGTTTCTACCGTTTTTTCCCATTTTACATTATTTTAAGCCCTCACAGATCGGCGTGCCGCGAACAACATTTTTTCTTGAGGAGCTTGTCGTTATGTGCGATTATATCACAATTTCCGTTAAAGAGTATTGATAACGCCACGATCAGTTCACTAAAATATTGTATTTATTTGTGCGTTCAGTTCTTGGAAACGATATGAAACTCTCGGTTTAAATGAAAGATTCGTCTTTTTAGTAACGACTCGTACAAGGGATTGGACCGATTTTTATCTTAAATAGTTCTGTGATAGAGATAGCTTGGTTCGACTCCACGTTTTTGACTATATATATGCTTCATAACTTGACAGTAGGTAATTAAGATGGGTTTCGTAACCGCGAGTCCCGAGTTCGGAATCCGCACAGGGTTTTATGTTTATTAACCTTCCACTGACGATAACATAAATATCTTTTTGTTGCAAATCGATGTTATCATTTTGTAGTTCCATAAATATTATATTTGCTTAACCTTTCTCACATGCTATATACAACTGATCTTCTCTATATACTATCTATCATACGGAAATGATATAAATAATTAACATAAGTTAAATTTCATAAGAGCCGGCTCAGCACGAGGATCGCTTTTTACTCCTTACAATGTGTTTCGACGTCTCCTCCTGCTGGCTGCTTTCTCGTGGCGAGGTCGGTCTGTATTGCAAAATTCTCATACCAGTCGTCTCGATTTTGATATAGAGATTTTCTTTATCGACTGTGATTCACATCGTTTTTATATTCTTTTAGTTACATTCTCTCTCCGTTGATGTGTTTTGTATAATCTTAGTGCTGTTTTGAGTTTTATGTGAAGTATTTCCCAATTTATGTGTAGTGCTTGGACTTCACCTATTAAACATGTCGAGAACACACGAAAGTGAAGGACGTGGTACCATGGTTTAAAGGCTTTATAAACGCGCTCGCTGCCTATGAAGTGTAATCCTATTGTGTGTGTAAAAAACAGTTTTATTCACGTCTAGACTATTGAACATAAATGTATTATATCTATATTATACGCGCAATCGTTTAAAACCGAATTTATCGCAGGGAAGATCAATTATCAATCGGGTTACGCAGTCTCGCGCCGTTCTCTTCCGGAAGGTCCAAAAAAGAAAATATATATAAAAAACGACTCGACATAGTTCTTTCGACGTGGACAAACTTTGGCAGACGCCTGTATGCGGCATGTTCACGAACTCTTCCCAAGACATGTCTACGTTATCCTAAGACATAACTTGAAAAAGTTAGGGAAACTAGATACGTCCCTCAAGAGTCAAACTTAAGTAGACATCGTTACTCTTACCAGGTTTATGATTATTTCTCGATGTTCATATCCTATCAGACATCTTTAAAGTATAAGCATTCTGTCTGACAATCCTAACTTAGTTAGTTAAGACATTCTACTTATTCTCCTCATTACACGTTCTTTATTGCCGTTTAAGCCCTCTATTTCTTGTGCGAAGATTATTTCGGGGGCGGGGTTGCTTCATTGTTATTTTATTATGATTTTTCATTTACATTCTGTATATACTAATTTGAAATCTTTACTTCTTTTATTTTTATTTTATCTTCTATTTACATTTGCATTTATTACCTTTCGTATGGGGAATATGTCGTATTCAAAATTTTTGGAAAAATTGATAAACGAAATTTTCTAATGTAAATAATTCAAGGATATCATTGCATGATATTTGACAACCTTACATGATGCTTATCGTAACTTTTATTATAAGTTATTTAGACTAGACTCGTTTGTATAATCATGGATGAGCACTTTGTCTTGCTCGAATCGTGTGCGAGAGTCAAACTATAAGATTGTGATCTCGCGAAGTGCTTGCTTGCTCCTAGCCTATATTTTTAGACAGAGTACCCACTTAGGAATGACCACTGTGCTACGGTATATTATATTCCTTGTCTCTCTTGGTAGACAAACATATCATTCAAAATCTGGCATAGTGGGTA
>CAJDSM010099709.1:635-13066 GCA_903981925.1 Ostrea lurida
ACAGTGCACTGTCAAAACGAACCGTACATAAAAAAGGCAACAGAGAACTTATATGGATAACACTAAAGTCGACTACTGTGGAATCATGTTCGTGGGAAACTAAAATGTTGCTGGTTCGTGAGGACGTTATTTCGTGGGTTATTCATAAATAATGCGAATAGCACTATATTTTTCAAAGATTAAAAGGAAAATAAAACATGTTCGTGAGGATATTAATTCGTGGGTTAAAGTGACCAACAAAATCCACGAACATTGGTCCCCCACGAACAATGATGATTCCACAGTAAACGGAAAAAAGCAAGTACCCAATATAGATGACTTTCATCTTACTCCAACTGAAATTGTTTAAATATCGTGCAAAATATATAAGTGAAGATAACAAACAGTGATCAATCCCAAACAAGGGACGCCTTGCCCTGGAGTAGAAAGCATCCCCTGCTGACAGGTCACACCCGCCGTGAGCTCAATATCTCTGGAAGTAATCCATAGTCAAAATCAATGTATAAAGATGTGACTAAAAGTCTAAACTCTGATCACACATAATGATTTTAAAGTAAATAGAGTGCAAGTAGCAATTCAAAATATTAATTGAAAGGGTACAGAAAGCATATTCACTGTCCCACAATTTCAGTGAATATTACTAGTAAAACGGTCTCTTTATATTTAATCATTACAGAAAAGTCCATGAAATTGCCCATACGGATTTTTGACAAAAATTATATAATCAATTAACTCAAGACATTATTCGTTGTTTTTGTCCATGTGTAGATAACAGTGAATATGTACACTGTTTGATAAAAAAAATGACATATAAGTCTTGCACTATACCTGTCAATATTTAAAACTGAAACACTTTACTAATCTTTTAAAATCCCCCACCCACAGGGTAGACTCAAACAGAGACAATGCAGTTAGACTGTGCACTTCATTCTCAGTCAGTAAAAATTTCAAGAACTCCCCGTCAGGATTCAGTAGATGAATCTGATGATTTAAAGCGTTAGTAAGAAGGATGTTATAGCGAGAGTCACACGCCAAATCATCCGGTAGAAAGTCCATATTCAGGTTCTTTCCGTGCTAGACAGTCTTCAGACGACCAGAAAATGACAGAATCACCAGATAAAAAAGGTTTATCATATATATACATTAATAAAAAAAAATACTTATTTTAATGTACATATGATACACCTTTTTTTCACCTATTTTTAAAACGACGAGATAGATGATGCGTTATTTATGGTGTGGATTTATATTAATTTATTTGGGTTGGTTTTATTTACATTAAATTTAACTTATTTGGGTAGCAAATGATGCAAATATGTTTCATTAATCTGACAAACGCGAGCCCCTGTGAATACCCAGAGCCAATTAGACCACTAGCTATAACCGCTTCCACTAAAGGAGGGTTTGTTATCAATCCCTAAAGTGCTTTCATATTACACTTGGTGCAATACCAAGATACAACGCCATTGGTTCATAGTTATTAAGATATTTTTAAGTATTTTTCTAATAAATGTTGCGGGACCACAGTCATGTGGAACTTCACAGAGATAAGATTTAACTAATTACACATAAATTATCCAAAAAAAAAAATGGATTGATCCACTTGGTTAAGGTGGACAGTTTATTTTGTCTTATCTCTAGTATGTGTGCTTTATATCATGTGTTCATGCTTTACTAGATTCCTAAGTGAACGCTAAAAAATTGTTACTTTTTAGAAAGGTACAAGAAATGTTATTTTGTGTGCTTCATGACAGGATCTTGAGTGTCGATTCAAGAGGTCTAAATTTGCCACATACCATCTATAATTATGTGTGTATGTCGAGAGAGTCTCGATAATTTCGTGGCCCCTATGATATCGATGAATCCTCAATTTATGGGTAGATTCTAGAATGACAAATGAAAATCGATCGATAGAAAGACGGCCTATGTCACACACTAACACGACAGATACCCCTATGCCTTACCCACATGCCGATTCAACACATGTACTATACTTGGTGACAACGAGGCCCACTGGCTCAGACATGTACACCTTGGAGTCATAATATGGCCTGTATCGTGGGTATCTCGAACATTATTTGGTCATTTATGAGTCCGGCTATGAATATATGAAATCTTTATTATACTAGCTTAAATCTTTATTTCAAAATCCTCTTTTCAAAAACACAAGATAGAAAAAAAGCAAAGGCCTACGGTCCTTAATGGTCTACGTTGATATCATAGCTCTAATACTGGGTGATGTCAACCTGTACCGCTCACTAACTTTGCTTAAGCATAAAACAATATTGTAATTTCCTATTGTCCAAAGTGTGTAATCAAATCTTAAAAAATTAGGGCCATAATATTGATTCCTTGATATTACGAAATCATACAGTAAAAAATGAAAAGGAAATAAGGAGAATTTGATTGGAAACATAACAAAGAATTTAGGCCCATTCGGGCCCACCGAGTCATCTGGTATTAGGTCAATTTGTTTGAGTTTTGCAATTGGGTATACACCCTTTGAGGACTTTTGCGTCATAGAAAATGCAGCAGTAATTTTGGATTTACAACGTGTGCTCACTATTCAAAGGTATGGGACTAAAATTGACTCTCATGATATCAATCTTCCAAATACCCATAAATGAACATATCCATGCAATTAAGATAAAGAAAATAAATGGACAGATAAACATCGCAAATGATTAATAATTGGGTCATGCATCAGACCCCTAGGGGCTAATCCTTTTCATTATTTGGCTTGTACACCACACTACAAAAATACAATTGTTTGGCAGAAGTGCGGAATACCAAATCATAGTTTTTTCTAAAATGATAGTAGATAAACAATTTTTTATTTGAAGACGTCGCAAAAGGGTGCAGAATAGTGAACCACCTCCAAAGGAACCAGAAAGTGTATGTCATTAGAACTTCGTCTATCAAACACTAAAGAAACATGGTAACATAAAATAATTTACTTTTGAGAAAAGGAGTTATTCTCAAACGTTCTTTCAAAAATATAGGTTAGTCCCTTATATTCATATTAAGGGAGGAAAGGGGGGCGGTTTAATGACACACAAGGAGGCAATCCACACATGTCAATAACTGTCTTCAACACAAGAAACAAAGTAAAATATAGTGGTTTAAAGGGATGCGATATCATCTAATAGTTGACAAGATATGTCAATACAAACTCTCTGAAAATGGATGCAATAGTCAGTCATTTAACCTCGCAGGAGGCCCCAACTATAATGTCAAGAACTTCCTGATTTCACTCACAACATGAAAACAAATGAGATTAGTAGTGGTTGAGGGTGGGGGATCTCATATATTTTCAAAAGACTATATAGACAACTATGCTTTATGTAAAATAGGGTAGTGGGGCAATCTATTTGAATTCTAAAGTCCGCTCCACATGTTGTTCAATCATAAGATATCAAAGGAAGCAATTATATGGTTCTCAATAGTTGATCTATCAGAATCAATAGATGTTAAGATCCCATACCTGCGTAAACTTAATATCGACGGATTTTAACTTTAATTCTTCAACCTAATGTTGTGGGCAGCCCATCGTCCCTAAGCGACTCACGGTAATCGAGGAGGAAGAGGTTTGTATTTGCAATAGTTAAGACAAGCCTTAGGGAATTTGCTTCCTATTATATATAACGTATATTCTGTACACAGCTGTTAACCATCTCAAAACTGATTATTCTTGCAGAAGATTTCTGTCTATTAAAGATATTCTCTATATATTTTGTATATAGTATTCTTTAAATCAGATTCCGTTCCTTATTATAATTATAAAATCCTATGTAAAATCTTTGGTCCTGTCCTTTGTGCGGATCCATTACAACATGACCCTTGGTCAATAGGATGCACTCCAATAATTTTGTAAAACTCGAGAGATTACGTTGTGAGAATCTTCACACTATATATTTGATGTTTGAGATCTGTCCACTCTTTCTCTTACATGTAGTATATTTTTGAGCAAAACTTTACTGCGCCCTTGCAGTTCTTTGAGAAGAGCAGTTTTTAAATAGATATTTCACCCAATTATACCTTGAAGTATTATGCCTATAACAAATTTGACACCCTTCTTACTGTGGCACTACGGGCCCCCATCTTCACGTACACCCGTGGAGCATGAACTGATTAAACATGTAACGCTACTCATATTCAGGGAAGCATCTAGATAAATGAGTGCCCCTCAGTCTTTTGGTGCAATGGATAATCGATTGGAGGAAGATTCCCTAATTAACTACTTCAACCCAACAAGTAATCTTGGAGGCTACCTGCGACTACGGTTAATCCCGTTTACTTTATATTCGACTAGGGCTCACGGCCGGGCTCGTTGACCAGGTCCAGTCTACAGCAGCTTACTCCTCCATGGCATCTTATCCTCGCTTCGCTTTGGTCTGGAGGTCCGCCGGATGTTGCCGTCCACAGCGGATTTTTGGTATACTAGTCGGTTTCTTTTTATTTTCATGGAATAAAACACTTGCTATCGTAATTAACAAGTTGAGTTTTACTTCATCCATGGTTATATGTTTTTTGGTAATTATGACTCACTTTTATAAACTGCATTAACCTAAGAGACGACTGATCATATCAAAACTAATAGTCAGCTTATCTTACATGGAATTTTGTTGAATTATTTAGTAAATAATACTGATAATATATTCATCATAATAACATAAATCCTTAAACAAAATGCAAATCTCCAAATATTTTAGACACACCAATACACCTGATATTTTTTACAGTTTACCTTTATTCTTGAATAAGGAACTCACGCGGTGTGACCAAGGGTTATCAGTAAAGAATGCTAATTACGTTCCTCCATGGCACCTGATCCTAACCTTTCGCTTATTTGGTCTGAGGCGTACCGTGTTGCCCATAAATGTAAATCCGTGACTTTGTATAGTGTTATGAATTTTGCCATGAGTAACTATACTGATTACTTGATTGAACACAATGGTTACGTGTGGGACTTATTAGTATCTCCTAATGTTGAGCCACCCATTAGTAACCTCACTTGGGGGCACTTTTGATAATCAAAACTGAAATCATCACACTATGATATCTTATGGACAAGATTCGTCCATAAAATTAGATTGCCAATTTCTCTTTAATTTTGGACCAACAGCGTCCATTCGTTTGGTTTGTAGACAGTTTTTTAAATTTTGTATCACCTCTACCCTATTTTTATGCATTTTCATCTTGAGTTATATACACATTTTTGTATTAGTTTTTGCTATATTTGATCATAAAATTTGTAATTTATGCACTGTAACGACCCGAGAAAAATATTTGACGAAGATATCACACCGGTAACAGTTATAAATGCCTTGCCCCGGAAACAGTTATGTCACACCACAACCGGAAACAGTCTTAATATATTTGCCATTCTAGAATCAGACTAAATCATTTCCTTCGCAAAATGCCACACAGATTCGCTGCATATTAAATTAGTTTTTCGGGTTCGAAATTCATAAATCGTCCAAAATCGAGTGTTGCTTTCGAACACGGGTCACAATAAATGTGCAGCATATATAAGTGTCTCGACATTTCGTTTTAGCAATTTTTTTGGCTTGATCATCTAAACTTTCGTATAAGGATTTGGATAAATTTGTTGAGAAGAGGTAGAAAATTCTACAATACACAAATAGATGTAAATTTAATGTGATGGAAAAAGTTCCAGTGAACTGGAGCACAATCTTTGAAGAAGTTTTGCGAATGAGATAAATAAATTACTGTCGGTACATTACAAATCTTGCAATCCAGCTCTCTCCAACTTACGTAAGTGCCTGAACTTACCAGGAAACACATTCTACGAAAGACTTTATTTCCAGATTAATGGAGCGTATCGGCTTTAGAATGATATATAAATGTTGGTCTGATGATGTTTGTGAGAGAATATTAAGACAGATCGTAGCAATTTATCCGCATAATATTCTTTAATAAAGTATAACCTCCTCGTTCTATCTCGAAAAATGTTTTAATAATTACTGAGCATCGACAACAAATGTAACATATGAACTATGTCTTGGTGTCGTAGAATATTTATCCTCTGGGACAATACCTTATATCGAATACCCCTCGTCATTCAATCAAGGAATCAGCTCCTTGGAGTGTTATGTCACCTTCTGTCTTTACAATTTGCATAGGTGACTCATAATCATTCTCCACAGCGTATCCTGTACAACCGATATTCGGAAGAGAATTAATATTTACATCTCACTCATTCAGACCGTCTCTCTGTAGAACTTTCTGTTAAGAGAGAGAGCTCGATTTAATATTCTAATGTTGGGAAAAGGTTCGATCATTTGATCTCAGTTAGTTAAGAAGCAGAGTGGGGCATAGTAGGTAATAGAATTATTCGGTTGGTATTTGAGTAAGTTGGCTCCATCTCTCTTGTTCACCCACACGAACTTGTATACGTCCCACCTACGAACACCAAATGGTTTATTTATTTTTCACTTTTAATACTTCTACTTATCAGTTTATTTATTTCACACTTTCTTCTAAATTATCCTCCAAACTTTCAATTCGTCCCCTTAATTTTCGACAAACTTCTTACGCTAACAGTATTCTCAATACTTTTTGATTGACCGCGGCGGGTGGGCTCAGTCGGTCGATAAAAGCACCGACGAAAATTTTGGCTTCACCCACCTCGAGAGATCATGTCGCGGCCGCCAAGGTCATGCGGTGAGATTAATATCGAATTCATCCAGGGCCTAATAGGTGTAAACAGATCCTGACAAAAGTCTGGTGGTGACATCAAACTTCAAGTTGTCTGGAACTAGAGTCTTTCCACTGTTGCTAAACGGTCGTCTCAAACTATATATATCAATTCAAAGAGCGTTCACACACGGCAGAATTGATGACAGTATATTGAATATAACAGGTATTATGTCCCATTACGACAGCACTAATGTGAGGCAAGAGTTTGGGGCGCCACCGCCCTCACATAGAAGGTACCCACAATCCACTCCACTGCTGAAAAGCCATTGAGGTGGGCTTAAAAGCATCACGCCTCACTCAACAGGAATTCTCGCAAACACTCTCTTTAACAAATCACCGTGAGGACAAGGCCTTCCTTGCTCTGACATCACTTCTCAATATGTCGAAGTTGATATATTAGTTTAATTTCCTCCTTAGACATTGGATCGTAGAAGCGAAGATAATTAAGAAAAATCATCGACTCTTATTTTGACAGTTATGTTATGAGTCCCAATCCCAAATAAAGGTCCACTGGGGTTGTAATACACACTGTAACTAATTCACAAATTCTTTAATATTGTGATCCCTGCTTTTTAGATCCAACAAAAATTACAGCGGCTATATCATATCAAAACTCGTATTTGAAATAAGAGAAGTATGGAACCTAAGTACATTCTTACTCAAAAGGAAGTTTAGAAAAATGTTCTGAGATTGGTTAATGGATCAAACGGGCATCCACAGGTAGATCGAATGTACTAATAAAAAAGATAAGAAGCATAATAATATCAAAACAGCTTTAAAAATGGATCTATCTTATCATCGACACATATATATACCAAATCTGTAAAGGATACTCAAAATATTAAAGATACTAACCTTCACTATATAGCAGAAAGTACGATATTGGTTAAGTACATAGGTCTTCTCACAATATGTAATCATCACTAAAATGAGGGATCGACAATATTTCTTTCCCATCACTGGCCATTAATCCAATTATAACACCAAGTGGAGACATTAATGAGCCATACTGTGAAAATTATTATCGTGCAGAAACATCGGGAAATTAAGTTACTAATTATTCAAAGTTTACAATTTTTTCTGTGCACCATGTAAATTGAGGTATGAAGGTATTACCACAATGGAAGACATTTGGCACACAGTTTATAATAGAGAAATTGAACACCTAAGTATAAATACAGCAAGTCCTTGGGCCCTCCCCGCCCTACCTGCCACCCTGGCCTTAAATTTGATTATTCTGGCACGACTGACATTTATCTTGTTTGGGTTTGTCTTTTTATTTTCAAGATTTTGAGAATATGTGAAGTTCAAATACGTAATTTTGTATCAAATTGATGGTCATGACTGTTCAAATCTAGTAAAGAATTTGATAACAGATTTGTTTAGTTACCTTAAACATACTCAGTAAGAGAAAAGAAAAAAGGTCTGATACTGCAAATGATTCTGTGATGCGACATGAGTTGAACATCAGGAAAAGAAAAAGAGCCGGAAATGAGCACCCAATCGAACATTCTAAAAACAAAAGGTTAAATAAGATACTCAGTATTTCAAAAAAGAAGAATTAGGCCCGCAGACAAACCTCAACTAGACGTGCATGGAACAAGTATTCGAGTGTTTTTTTCCAAATACGAACGCAACTCTCCTAGTGCTCTCTACTAAAGGTGTCAGCATAACACGTGTGTTTATACATTTACCATGGTGAGCATAAATGACTAAAGTAAATAAATAAACAGGACCTCAATATTTATCAACAACAAACATAGTTATGTACAGTAAAATCAAAATTTACATACAATGTTAAATGTAGGTAAATGGTCGGGATACAAGGATCATGATACATTATGTAAGTGTGAGATCTGTGTGTTCTATTTACAAAATAACCTAATTAATAGCTTGTACAATTAGTTACCAGATAATGGTGAATATACAAACATAATATGCTTTGGGTGTTTATTTTATGTAGGGATAACCTCAGCTTTAACTATTACAAACATTTCTTGTTAAGCATAATCTGAAACAAAGGTAACATCATATCAATTCAGTTAAAATCATCTTAGAAATCAATATGAACTTTTAATATCATGACATCCTAAAGAAATTTGAAATTGATTATTTAAATAAATATGTGTGGCTATGATACTTTAAAGAATATTAAGTTTAAATTGACACTGTTAAACACAAACAGGACTGCGACATACAATGAAGGAGATGTATTAACAGCAAGAGGAGCTCAATTACAATGGTCAATTCTCTTTTGACAAAAAGGTGGGAGACTTTCAGAACTGGAGGGCGGGAAGTTTAGACCCTCCAGAAAGTTGGTACGGTCACCATAAAAAGACACCCAGAGGTTCGGACAAAGCAAAGTGTAAGAGGCTGTATACCAGCATACAATAAATGGGATTTCTCCATTGCCTTGCAAGATGTACTGCCTTTCACTTCAAATATGACCACCAATTTATCAAGACAGAAGAGTAACTAATAAAGTAACAGTAAAATACCATAAAATACCTCTATTCGAATCAATAGGAATTCGAAAAAAAGCTTCGAGCATAACGGGTTGGCATTCAAGATATCCAAAATCGAACTCGTGAACAATTTTTTTTTTGAAACGGTAGGATATTTGATTGCACAATATGGGTTTTACATCATATAAATAACAACTGTTGTCGTCCTCTTATAGTTCAATACACTTCAGTTTGATAAAATATGAATTTAATTATGATATTAGGCAGGTACTTTAATAAGCGATGTTTGTAATTTCTTCTTTATATATATTACTCTTTACAATTGGGTACGGTTTATTAAACTAACTGGTCATCACGTGCATGGTATGTACTTGATTTGCTGAGTCGCGAGTTTAAACATCACCATATATCGTTTTGCATGCGGTAAACGTTATGAACAGTATTTAGGATTACAAATTAAACTTTATTTGAAAGGCGAACAAAACTACCAACAATACTGTTTTTTTTTCCCAAATGCACGTGTAATACAACGTGGAAACAAAAAGGAAGACACTGAAAGTTGACTGACACAGAACAAACAAGTACCCCATGTAAAGGAAATACTGACCTCCATGAACACCTGATCCTGCTTCGCTTTTGTCGGAGGTCCCTGTGTTGCTCTTCAGACTCGATTTTGTATATAAGTTTTTGGGGATATGATTACGTTTTAACACATGTTACTCGCTATTATATATATTATATATATTATATATTTTCCTTTGATGCTTCTTATCTTTCTGTATTTTTCGGTATTTGTAGCGGGCGTTCTCAAAGCAGCCTTCGGGCCTAAGCTCTGGCATAAAGGGTATCTGTGTAGAGGATGGACTGCTATCCAGCACCACTATGCTACCTTTCCGGACAGTAAACCCCTCCTCCTATATCAATTACCCATAGGGTAACTGACCACTCCTCCCAGAGCAGGTCGGAATTAGCCGGTGTAAGGGTTGCGTACGGGCTGCTCGCCCAGACCGAGACCAGATGCTCCTTAACGACAAGTCCATATCATGCACAAAATATACTAATGCAAAAGAATATGAGAAAAATCCAGTACATAATAAAAATTGATCAATAACAACATATATCTCAAAGAAAGTAAAATATCAAGCTTGACTATATGCCCAGCACGTGTTGCTACAGCGAGACCAAAAGGCGGAGTATACAAGACTAGCCTTTACAAAAGAAATTTGAATGACGCCGCACAACCGTGATCTCGCAGTTTTTGGCGCTGTAGTTTCTTTAAATTACTTAGATGATTGTAAACGATATCAAACACGAACAGGTGTTCTCCCAACGCGTACGTGAATCTCCAGAACAGGAACACGTCTGTACTTCAAAAACTGCATCCAGTGTGTCATGTGTCAGAGGCCGTGCGCAAGAAACCGTGCTCGACTGACCGCACACTACACTAAGAGACTAGCTAGCTTTAGAATCTAACAAAGGCAGATTTTAGAAGGGCAGGGGACCCTGCCCCCTTTATCAACGGAGTATTGATCGAGCGTAGATGTAATACGCTAAATATACCGCCTAATAACTTTAAAGTCCCAAAAACCTCCATGGTCCACTTAAGGCTTATCGCCAGACCCGTACTTATTGGACCCTATTCAAAGGAACCCCCCCCCCCTCGAAAATCTTGAATTCGCCACTGTTCAAAAATAGTATCTGAATAGCTTGTCTACAGTATGGTGTGTAAAATGCCACATGCACGCGTGATGCTGATGCACGTCTTTCAGTTTCCATTTTCGGAGGCCTCAACGTTTTGTCCATAATTTGCAAAATTTTTAAACATAATCCGTAATAAAAAATCTTATACAAATTCTGTTTGATATCTTCGGGGTTTTGGGTATGTCGTTATACTCTTTGCAATTGCTAATGTGATTACTACCATCACATTCTTTATAATACTAAAAGGTATTAGAAGGATATTGAACCCGTATTAGTACAAATCGTACCAAATCCGTACCATCAGTACTTCTGTCTTCGCAAACCTGAGTCAATCAATGAATTGAGAAGGTTCCTGAGAATGTTTTGGTTCTGCGACAAAACTTGTAAATATGTTTTTGTCTATAAGGCTCAGATACTCACTGCATGTTAAACAACTTGGTATTAACTCCACATTTGGTAAATCGTAACTTAACACCCCTACTGCTCTTTCAAAAGACGAAAATTCTTCAAAATGAATACTTCAGTTTTAAACACATTTAATATCCCTCAGTCAATGGGCGGAAAATATGAGACTACTTACCTATACTTGATTCAAAACTTCTAAAAACCCTTCAAACAAATTATATTGCTGGTCTCAGTATATCCACCAAGCAGCTGTCTTTGCTCCTCACAATCATTGACAGCTGTCGAGGAGCAACTTCAGACGTATGTGCAACTATGTATGCCAGAGTGAGTAATCGAATATGGGATTCTTAAAAAAAACTCTGAAAACTCTATGAATTTGAAATCCAGAACCTTTCACATATCAAACCATTAAAACATATTTCACTTTCAACACTTTCACACGACCATCCGCATTGACAAATTAACGAGGCGTTTTGTTACTTATTTGACAGTTTGTTTTCTTTATACAGTACATGGGAAAGCTATTCTTATTAGTTGGATCAGCCATTAAAAAGTTATTTGTTAAATCCACCTGGATTCTACACCAAGTAACTCCTGGAGTTGATATTAAAGCAATGCTGGAGTTCCCTCATTGAACAATATCTTGTAGTTTTTTCAATCGATGTAATTCCAGTCTGTTGGAATTCCAATGGCACTATTGTGCTCCTTATTTAGTTGACCTATTTTTAATTCTTATGAAGGCAGAATTCATTCAAAAGCTTCTACATGAAAAGAAAGATCTCTGCGATGGCCTTTCATTCGACACTTTCGATCTATTGATGACATATTATCTATCAATAATAATGATTCCATTTCATCATGTCGATTCAATATATCCCAACGACTTAGAAATAAAGGAAACGCACAGAGTCTCGAATGTCTGCTTCGTAACTTGGATATTTTTTTTATTGATACATGAACATTAACGCGCAACTGACTACTGAAATCTTTATGACAAACGGGACGATTTTCAGCTTCTCCGTTCGTTCTTCCCATAACTATGTCAATATTCCATCATCACCTGCATATGGTGTGTATGTCTTCTCCACTTATTCGATACACAAGGCTTGTTCCCTGCGTACGATTAGTTTTCTGATC
>CAJDSM010099733.1:122-20397 GCA_903981925.1 Ostrea lurida
AAAGAAGAAAGAAAGACTGTGTTATAGCATTAGATATTTATAATTAAGTCACGAAATCCACTGCTATTGTTCGCACTTGAATGTTTTGCCCAGGCTTTATTTTTTTACATGCAAGTGTATAAATTAATACATTGGAAACATTTTACAGAGCTGTCAATGTTCTAAGATAGGTAGATGAATGTGACATATTTGATATTGATGGCGGAATCTTAGACATCTAGCTCACCTGTAGAGCGAGTTCACACAGATCAAGTCAAAGGAGTCATATGGAATTTTGAAGGGAGTTCCACCTGATTTTGCATGCTTTAACTTTTCTAGAATCCATGGTTCATGTTTAGTAGGTGGATTTGCCCATATAAAACCACATTGGTATTCTCTATTTTGGAAAGTTTGTTGATCTTTTGAAAATAAAGGCCATGATATCATTTTAATTTCTTATAGAGAGATGATTAGTGAGACGTTCAATCGCATTGTATTATACCATGGATGTATCCTTTGATGTTTCCCTCCAAACTCACATTGATTTCTTAAACCAACCCTTTATAGAATGCATGCTCCCCAAATATAAATAAGAACATGTCATTTGTTGAATCATGTGAAGGTATTTTAGCATGACTTAGTTGTTTTCTGGTTTCATTTAAATTTACAGTCGATAATATATGTTAGCTACTGCCTCACTGGCCGATTAGCCTTTAGGGGAATTGGCACAATAACAGAAGGATCCAATTTATATAAGTGCACCTTAATGCATATGGCAAGGGACTCATTTTTTTTATTCAATAGACTCAGTCTTTATTTTGATATCAGTGATAATTTTGTCTCACATACTATTATTCTCCTACATACTAATTCTGGAGGCTCAGGGCCTTCCTGGGTATATTAATACACATGCTAGATTGTTTCAGAACTATATCTCTTTGCATTTTTAAATCTTGCATGGGGGTTGGTATAGAACATCAATAGGGGATCAAGATAGTCATATAACATTGGTTCTTAATACATTAAGTATATAATTTGACTTCTTTTGAATTATATTAATGCAGATGTTTTTTCTGTTTCCTCATGGAGGCGAACGATATAGGAGTCACCGCGATTCAAAGTCATTATCCAGTGGTGCATCAGTTGTTTGATATTGGCCGGCGGATTGGAGACGCCTCTTCGTGTTGTGGGCAGTCACATCGGTTATTGAGGACAAAAGTTAACAAAACTTCGATACCATAAGGGCTGTCGCAATTGTAAAACTGTTACAGAGGAGTATGAAAATATAAGGTTTTTCATGGCCCATATGAGAGCAACTTCTAACTTTGTATCGAAGATGGGATACTACAAGTGAATATAAGGTTGGCATTAAACTGGTTGGCATCTTTTTGAAAATATTATTCCAAGAACCACACATGAGCCAGATAAAGACAGAACAATACAGGAACCCATGTGTATTCGAAAATTGTTTGTTTGGTTGTTTGTTTGTGTGTGTCGCTTGTGTTTTTGATGTGTGTGTGTGACTAACGAATGGGACACTCAGTTTGTTCATGGGCTCTTAAGAGGACGAGCAGCAGACTTGGACAAGATTTACTGAGCACGTCACTATTAGTATTGCAAGTAAATGAATCTAATCAAAGATTGCTCAGAATTCATGGCTAGGTGACTTTGTTTTTTTTGGTTTTTTGGTTTTTTTTTTTTTTTTTATTCACATTTTTTTTATTTTTCAAAGCATTCTGTATAATTATGTCACAATACATCATATGTTCAGTAAACCAAATCAAAGCATAAATTACAGACTTTTTTTTAATTTAGAAAGAGAGGAAGATAACGAATTAGAAAGATTAGAGAAGAGATAGAGTGTGGAGTCTTATTGAAAAAAGAATTAGGTTCCATCTGTTCCACTATCTCGCTCTTTTTTCTTGCTGCGCATGTTACTACATTGCAGTTTATGGTTTGCCATAGACTTCCTTTTTATACAATCAACACTATGGTAAACCACTCCCTAATTCCTACTTTTGGTAACCATAGGGGCCCCAAGGGGTGGAAATCTGGCCCTTTGTAGAAAAATATGGGTAAAATTAAAGTGAAATTTCAACCAAGAAATTAATTTCTGCAAAAATTTGGAGGGATAAGCCCATGTATGATAGTTTTTATCAAAGGGTGGTAAAATTTTTGGGAGTTTTACAGTGGTTGTAGGTTTCTAAGATTTAATTGCCCAAAACAGTCATGCAAATCTCAGTAAATCGCAAGAATTTTGCTTTAATAATCGCGCACATTTTTTGTGTGATCTAAAAACCGAAAATCTTTGTTATAATATGAGGCACAAGGTCTTGGACCCAAAATTTTTATTTTTTGTCAATGTTTAAATATGATGTCAGAAGGTTTCGATTTTTTTATAACATCTTCTTGGTCCAGCGCTGTCGCTTTATACGACGTTCGTTTTATTCCATAAATATGATGGGATTTTAAGCAAAAGTATTTGCATTTTATGATTTTCAGTGAACTTTATTGGGGCAATTAAATCGTATGAATACTATCAAGGTAAAAAAGTCCAAAAAATTTGTACCACCCTGATAAAACTATCATATCATGGGCTATCATTTCACTTGCAGAAAATAATTTCTTGAAATGTTCATTTTTAATTTTTAGCTCTTTTACAGGGGCAGATTTTCCACCCTGTACGTGGGCCTACTCCTTTTATAAGCCATATGTTTATAATGGGCATTATATTGACCACACTCAATTTTACGCAGTGAATGTAATTGCTTGAATTGTTGTGTTGTAGATTTATTAGAGGACCAAAAGAAGAAGACTACGTTACATCAGATATCACAGTTTTGTTCCTGCTAGAAGTCTCTTTCAAAACAAAATGGCAAGTATCACCTCTTTTAATGTTTGTGTAGTTGGATTAACATTTTCAACAAAATTCCAAACAATTATTGATCCATTGTGTGAGTCATTGTCATAATGAAGTCGTTCCATTTGGTTAGATGCTAGTTTGGAGAGGCAGTCCATAAGTTTTGAGCTGATATTTATGCTTTCTCAAAATTTCAAGGGGAGCTATAGTTCGGCCATCGTGTCTGTTCCCTGCTATTAACCGTCTGAGCTGGTAATTCACCGTTAAACCGTTTCATCAGAAATTGATACAATATAACTGTAAATTTGTTTGTTGAGATAAGGGCTTGTGAAACAATGGGTTTCAATTCATTTTGGAAAGGTCAAGGTCACTCATGAACATATATCAAACGTTCCTAAACCTTTCGTCATAAAATTCATCATAATGATGACATAATATTCCTCAGGGAACAGGATCTTTTTTTGATTCAAGGTCATTTTCAAAAGGTTCAAGGTCACTCAATATAATACATTATAATGAAAATGTGCAGTTATTTTAAATCTTTCATTGATAAGTGTAGATCAACTGGTCCC
Organism: Ostrea lurida; assembly: GCA_903981925.1. NCBI lineage: Eukaryota > Metazoa > Mollusca > Bivalvia > Ostreida > Ostreidae > Ostrea > Ostrea lurida. Next base: position 3,534 of record CAJDSM010099733.1, read on the forward strand.
ACTAATTAAAGTCAGCAAAGTGGAATTGTCAGGCAAGAATTTCATCAAGGTCATTTCGCTTCCCCGCCTTCCTAAGATGGAATTTAACCACACCTGACATAATTTCTGATAGAACGAAGTCACAGTTAACAAAAACCTAAGACAGTTACATTATTATTGCACCTCACAGCACACAAATCATATTCAACAGGATGGGCTATGCCTGATTGAGCAATTATTATTATTCTTGGGTGAGTATAAATTCTAAATCTATCCATATCTTCTCCCCGAACATTCAATGCAATAAATATACGTTCTTACATGAATCAACGAAATTGCATAAAATCTAAATGTAGTAAAACCTTGTCATATGTGTTGTATGTCCTCCTGCGTCATTTCCAGAAGAACATCTCGGGTTTGCTTCATATTGATAACGAAAAGAGTGGGACCACCTCACATTTGTTGCAGGGTGAAAATAAACGTTCATTGGTTGATTTCTTTGTTTGTTTACAGGGTTTGTGGTGGAATGCTGGACACTACCCATTTTTATCTATTCTTGTCACAAATCACGATTCCATGAAATTTTTGTTAAAGAATTCACTTGACTTTTCTTACAAAATAAAGTTACCTGACTCAGAATTTTATGTATTTTATTAATTCACAATCTTGCCATGCTCACAATATGTTTCAATGTATGTATCATATATGCTCTCCTGAACAATCTTATCAGATTTGGCCATACCCGTGAGGATAGTTTTTTTCTCTTTCCTGCTTTAATTTCAAGGATGACAACTAAGCAATCTGACATGGAGAAAACAAGGAAGTATAAATAATTAACTACATATCCATAAATCTGCCTTAAAATGGAAGAAACCTATATGATATGAGTTTATAAAGTTGGAATATTTTTAAAAATGCCAAAATGTAGCCCCCAAAATTCTAGATTTTGTTATTATAATGATTGAAAAATTTTATATACCCTGGGGGACTTTATCACTGCTCAATCTACTTTAAAATCTTCGATTTCGACCTCTACAGATCATGATTGAATTTTTGAATAACGGTCCTATTTGCCATTCTTTGTCTAAACCATAAGTCAAAATTTCACTCTTTGACGAGAAATATGAGAACACTTTGTTTATTATATCCCTTATTGAGGTTGTGAGACTGACTCTCTTACATCATGGACATATCTATAATTGGTGACCCGCGCTTCATCACTGATATATTTTTTTCAACATCTCACATATAAGTGAATACAATTCACGTGGATCTCTTAATTTCGAATCATCCATCAATATTGTTCATATTCATCATGTTTATATCGAGAATAAATTACAATTCTCATGCTGTGTTAAATCGTCTAATCGCATGTGCCAGAAAGAAATGTTTTTACTTGGCACACGTGGGCTTTCAATGTGCACGAACAAACCATAGTAATACTCATGATTCATCTGGACTTCATAATGGAAAATGAAAGACAGTGGCAAACATCTTTTGCAGATACTATTGTCCTTGCACAAATTGAAAATCCCTCTGTCTATATTAAAGACAATGAAGTCAGCAATCTGGAAAAGAAAGATTGAAACTATGTCATTTACGCACAATAATACGATTTGATGTCCAAGTTATAAATGTTTAATTTAATTAGCACATTCCGCATATGGGGTTAACAAGTTTTGCGAAATATTTCAGGGTTACCGCGAACTCATTTTTATAGATTTTGGGAATTCTGGTGGGGTATCATACCAAAAATATTGAATTTGCAAAGATCTGTGAATTTTCATCGAACAAGAAAAGGTTTCCCCCAATATATTAACCCCTGTAAAACGAAAATTGGCAATATGGCAAGCTTCTGCATAAGGTGATGGAACAACTGTGGTAGTTCAGCTGATAACAAATGCTAGTACCTTAAGGTTTATTGAGGTTTTAAAGGTGTTACACAAAATAAATTAGATTATGCAAAGCTGTGAATTATTCTCGAAATATTGAAGTATTTCCTCCCCAAAAAGATTGACCCCTATAACCCATTTAATTGCAGATATTGTCACATCTGCATATGGTTTGAACAAGTGTGCAAATAAGTGCCAGTGCTATGTACAAGTGTATAGGGTTTTGGTAAGTTTTGAGTGTTCATAAATTGGATGTCTAAAATTTGTGAATTTTTGTCAAAAAATGAAGTTTTCTCCAACGTATTGCCCGCTTGGAAAACATAGTTTTCAATAGTGAACATGCTGCAATATGATAATGAATCAAAATGCTAGCTAAAATTCAGCAAACATAGGGTACAATGTACAAGTTTTGAGTTTTAGTGTTCACAAATAAGTGAATTTCTTTAGAATTGGTGAAATTTTCATCGAGAAAAATAATCTAGTTTTTGTCCCCCAATGGTGGCTCCTATGACACCAAATTGCAATAGTCGCCACATCTTCATATGGTGAAGTGGAGGGCAAGTGGTGCACTTTAGCTATGTACAAGTGTATTAGGGTTTTGAGTTTTTAGTGTTCTACATTAAATGTCTGTTGAACGGATCAAAGTGCCAACTAATAGGGGTAGCCGCGTCTAGTCGATGCAGGGCCTAAAGTTTCTGGTAATCCACCAGAAAGGTCATGTTCATATAGAACCTACGGTGAAATATTCAACAGCCTAGTACTTTACCATTCAATGAAGTTACAGCCAAGGTTAAAGTTCAGACAGAATCGACAGAAGCCCAACCCTCCCCCCCCCCCCCCCCCCGCCCCAGATTATCATGTGTTATGCTCCCCACTAAAAGAAATACCAAGTGGCTAATTTATTTTTAAAATGGGAACGATTTATTTTAGCACAGACGTATCTATTGGGCGCTATCATCAAGTTGTGCGCTTAAACGTTTTCATCTGACCATTAAATAATTAGACCACTTATTGTGGTATCGTTGTGCACTAAAATACAAGTTCATTCAAAAGGATCTTCATTTGCCTGATTGCCTTAAATAGTTAGTGCAATATTCCGGTTTAACAGTATGTGCAATATATTAAAAATAGTACACTTTTCATGTTGTCAATGCCAAAGTTGCCATACGGGTACTGTAGTACAAAAATACGAATTGCTAACAATGAAACTTATTCAAGGGTTCAACTTTGTAGGCTAATTAACACAATATCCACTGTTCGGAGCTGGCAGACATGGAATATATTTGTGAGAACCCCTGTTTTTGCACAAATTGGGCTGCTTCCTTATCCACATAACACTCAAGCTCCCATGTCTGAACCCAATCACTCAATATTTCTGTAGTGAATTCCGTCTAAATAATTGAAACGATTATTCTGAACATAAAGCCATGTCCAGATTTATAGCACCACGTTTTCGTTGTAATTCTTTCTACACGCAAGAAAAGTCATTCTAATGTCCTTGTCCTCGCTCTGTTTTTGTCGAAGTCTCCCTTCCCAATATTTCTGTCTATTTTTTCTCCTTTACACCAAAACCTGCAACTGGCTACCTGGGTGTGCGGACTTTAAAATGAGACGAACCTATCCATTATTGTACAGCTTTTTGGCGTAATAAAAATGAGACAAACTTTACCTTAAGTGTACAGCATGTGTCGGTATAATATTGAGACAAACTTTCTCCATTATCGTGTTACAAGCTTGGGGTGTAAATCATTTTTTTTGAGGGAAATGATGGACAATTAATGCATGAAACTTTACTCATAGATTCAGGCGATGAGTGCCCTGTAATTAGCTCCTAGTAATTTCTATGAGCTTTTTGGTAATTCTGTAAAATGCCAAAAAGTCTGTAATATTGTAGTTTACATATAACAGGTGCGGATTATAAATCTTTCTTGGCATGGTGGATTTTTGCCTTATTTTCCTAAAATAGCTCAACTAGTTCTTCAGTTCAAAAAATTAATGTGCATTACAATTATACATTGTGAGATAAAAACTATGTTCTATAAAAACGCAAATCAAAGTTTTCAAATGTGCCCTTAATATTTACTTGGTAAAAGCACGCAATATGAAACCCCTGCATATTATCTTCAAAATTTCTTTAATCAGTTATACCCACAATTGTTTAGTAGTTGTAACTTGCGGTAGCGGTCAGAGGAGGTTAGTTTCATCGCTAACTTTAAAAAGCAATGGTCCAAGGTTCGATAATACAAAGGATTGTTTGCAAAAGATTTTATTTTCTCATGCTCCAATTGTATTTGATAAGTAGGACTCATTATGGTTCTCAAACAATATTGTGTTTGTCACCTTAGTGGAAAAAGGGTTGTCAATATTAGGATACATCTGCTGAATATGAAAGCCTACAGTTTATGATAGGTGGTAACAACCTTGAAGACGACTCACGACTGTTTTGTTTATTCCTGGAGGAAACAGATCCTCACATTACCAGGATCTCATTCCCTTGACCCACAGAAAGTGATCATCAAGTGATTAATTCAAGGGCGCATATCTTATACATGATAATAGAAAAGCTCTCTCTTAAATCACTCTCCGTCATTCTCCTCTCTCTCTCTCTTCTCTTTCAGTCTTCCTCTCTCGTCTCCTCTTCATTGCCAGTTAGATCAGGGTTATCTGTTACCTTAACATTAAGTGTCTTCTAAATATGTGGCACTAAAAATTGTCACATATCACAATAGTTTTATAATAGTTGTAGAGGTACTCACTTGGGCCCTTAATCTAATATCCAGAGGAAATGTTTTCAGATTGTTTGTATATTGTCCAGGTATTATGTAAATAAATTAGCAACATATATAAATAGAAGCTTTATTCACCAGTGGATGCTCATTATTTCACAAACGATGTGGTCATGAAATGGGCAATAAGTAAAAATTCTCTTGACCAAATTTATTTTAAAAGGGTCTTAGTGACCCTCGGTTTTCAAAGCTGGAGCATGACAAAATACTATTCACCATCTTTTGATCTATTTCCTACTTAATTTCAAAAAGATAGTTTTTATTGCCCAATGTTCATTTTAAGATTGTTCCTTTGGAATGAACACGAAGTTACCGCTGAAATTAATAGGGTAAGGCGGCGTGTATTGCTGTGGTATCAAATTCAGGAATCACACCACTGGATTCCACTTTGGAAGGCTGCCTGAAGTTTGTGTTTTTTTTCCACCTTTTATAGTATATTGTTTGTCAATAAATAAAATTTTGATGGTATAGACAGAGTGATTATTGACGTTTAGTTCATGGTCCTTTCGTCAGCAACTTGAGGCCAACATTATAATCAAAGGTGAAACAAAACCTATGAGTAATACTGATTGGTTTGATCACTCTCAAAATAGTTTTTTGAGAGCATCACTTTTTTTGTATAAACATCAAGACCTTTCAATATAAATGGGTTCCACTCCTGGCTAACAAGGCATGCGTGTCAATCTATAGACATGAAAGAGATCTGACAGTTAACAATTGGGTTCTCTCAGGTGCGGGCCTACCAAATCGTTGGGCAACTCTCTTACTTAAAACAATCAAAAGCACAGTAACACTCCTGCCAGGAAAACAATACTCACTGGTATCTACAATGGCGCATTGATTTTGACAATTTTTCTCCAATATGACACAATATCTGGGAAAAATAAATGTTATGTATGGCGGAATCATTAACTACTATGTTTTTTATTTGAAAAAAGATTCATTTGTCAGTTGTTTTGTTTTTGTTTATGAGTGGGAGGGGCGGGGGGGGGGGGGGGGGGATCAATGCGAGGAATAACATTCATACAGTTTAATAAAGGAGAATGACCTTCAATAGAGCAAGGAAACTTAAAAATCAAGCTTATTAGACGAGAATATTGAGTTAATTCTACATTGCCGTTATTTCTAGCTCAACAATACGGTAAGATTATGGCATCGAAAAAGGATGGTCACAGGATTAGATATTGTCTTAAATGGTTCGACTTCTTATTAAACCATAAATAGGGAAATAAATATATCAGTAACATATCTTCTCGTTGTAAATTTCATCGTCTAAGAGGCTAGCTCAAGTAGTTGTCATTTGTAGATCAAGCAGCCTGAATCTTCTCCGGGCAAGGCGCCTGTTTTTTAGTAAATCATCAAATTACCTATTTCTTTAAAAACTATCATTTTTTCACTCAAATTTTCGAAATTAATGACCTGTGACGTATAGAATTGTATTATTCAATATATTCTATTGAGTTATCCCTTTCCGATAGCAAGAGGTACTTCTAAGAAAGCTGGAAGTATAACGGTCCTTATACTTGGAAATATAGAATTGCATTTTTTTTTTCTCTCTGGAAGATTAAAAACATGTTTAAAACAATTTTCTATTTCTGATCACAATATTGTCTCACTATTTGAAAAACATAATCCTTATCATTATTACAAAGAAATTGTGCCGGAAGTTCAACCGATCAGATCACATAATCATTGTTCTCTAACCTAAAGAAGGATACGTTGTGTATACAGCAAGCTAGAAATACATAATGCGAGAGTGAGATCCTGAAATATAAACACTTCCTAATTCAACACGATGCTCTGAATTAAAAACTAGAATTTAAAACATAAATAATGGGTCATCACGCAATCGTTCGTTATCTGTCGAATCATATTCACGTATAGATATATTCTCAATGCTATAATGATCATTCATTTAGTAACTGTTTTAGCTTAGGATATTTCTATTGGATGAGAAAAAAGGTCAACGACCTAATCACTATCCTGTGTTCTTATAGGAAAAGAAAACGTTATTTGATTTGAATGATAATGTATACTTATGTCAACATTATTCATGACATGAATTCTGACGTTACCTCTATTTGGAGAAAGCGAAAATGCAATGCACAGACCTATATCATTGTACATAAGTCACAAAAGAAACACTGTCAGTATCTTGTAATGGATTATATTTTCATCGCTATTAGCAAATAATTTGTGAAGGTATTGAAGTGTCTTTCGGTTGTTCTGTAACTCTCTTATTTTTTATTCAAATTGAGAAGTTCTTCGAGATTTTTGAGATAGAGAAATTTTATGATAATATGTACATTTGCGTTGCCCAATTGTATAATCATAAAATACGAAAGTTACTTTTAAGTGAGATAATTCGTTTGTAGCAGCAACGAGATCTTTAATTGTAGCAGTTTGGAAAAATGCAAACAACTTGGGAACTCAAAAGCTCATAAATGTCTTACTAGTGCATAGGTATTCATTGTATTCCTTTTGAAATATGCAATGTTTTATAGCGAGACAAAAACTGTTACGAAATCAAAATGATCAACAGAATAACAAGTTTGGTGATTTTTGAAGAACACGGGGAAGGCCATAATAAGTATTAACAATGGAACTTTTCAAAAACATAGTATAGACACTCATTGAAATCTGACTCAAGTAACAAAGCATTATTACTAGTTTTGAGGCAGGTTACAGCGTGAGTCCATAAAATAAGCGATTCCGATAGGCCCATATCGACTTTATTCTAGACCAATCGATCGATCTTTCTTTCAACTGTATAATTCCACAAAAGCCCCCAGCATTCTAGAATGATGGCAGTCACTGGAGGTGATGCCATATCCTGGTGATATTTATTCCCGCTGGATATTGACTCGCGACAAAAGGAAAATATTCTAGTCAATAACACTGTTTGCAGGGGTACCGAAAATGAATATCCGTACTAGCTGATGCCATTAACACTTGCTGATATGGGAATGTATTTAGCCAACAACATAACTGTCAAAGCAAGGAAGTTCCGTTCGGAAGAGCATCACCCATCTAATCCAAGTATGGAGCATTGGTCATGGTATGGTCTAAAACAAAGAAAATATACTCTACTGTGACAAAAATATTACAGAAAAACAAAGATATCTAGTCATTATGCATGTACAAAAAGTCTATTTTTGAGTTTTCCACTGTGGCGGCCCGTACTTAGTTCTTCTATGAACATATTTCCTTTAACTAACATATATAGGTGAATGTTTCTCTTTCCTGACACACGTGCAATAAGTAATATGGACAGCCGAAGAACATAAATGTTATTAAGATTTTTTCTAAAAACTAAATTTTTTTTTACCATAGTCCTTTTGACTGGCTGGGGAGGTAAAACAAGGATTTGTTCCTACGTTACTGGTCTGGGGTGGTTGGAAAAATATCTTAAATAGATATTCTTCTAGCAGATTGAAACATTGGGATCGTCCCCTGTTGTTCCTGATACTGTAGGTCATGCTACTTGGGGTCACTTCCTGAAAAATAGTGACTGGGTATGAATGCAAACAGACTTTTTTCTATTCAAAGGTGTAATTTTCAACTCTTTCCTCTAAATCCTTTCCCTTTTCTGTTGTCAACTGTTTACTAACTTTTTCTTTCATTTAGACTGTGGTGACCGATCCCTCATTATCGATGTAACCATATAATCAGTCGAAACAGGGGATCTGGAAAACTCTGTCAGAGAAATGCTTCAATGAATACTATTAACATTGTAAAATGCAATTTGAAGATCTACACAAACTCTACACAGAATAAAAAGAATGAACTTGTGTCAGTATAATGCAACTCCCTCTAGAGACGATCCATTCCAATTATAATCAGTGTTATGATATCTCCTCCCTCTCGCCGGGACCGCACAGTACAAGCTAGAGGCATCACAAATCTCTACTATTGGTCATTTACATACACAGTGAAACTGTGAGAGGATATCATTGCATTATTGACATGCAGTCTATTATATGATGCAATATTAAGACCTTTCTAATTGGCAAAGAGTTTTACTACTAAAACTAGTCAAAATCTATGGCAGCAATTGTTATGACAATTTTATAAATTAATCAAACAAGAGACCAGATTTATTGGCAATTAAAGATATTAACTGAAAAAGGCTGTATAATCAGCTAATTAACATCTGTAAAAGACTCGTTCTAATTTCTTTAAATAGACTGTCATTTTTCTCATTGTCAGAATCACTCTACATCTCTTTTATATAATCGTCATATCTTTATAAATGGGCTGTTTCCAGACTCGCAGAAAAGACAAGCAAAGGTGATTCTTAAATTAATGTACTTTCTGAGTCTCTTCATATTGTACTTGGGGTAGTCTCTTTCAATCACCAAACATATTTTAAAATATAGGTTGAACAACAGTAATGACTGAGCTAAATATACCTAGTAAGTCCTAAAATTTTCTTCTTTGAATTTGGGCATTGTTTCTTGCAAGATAGGCTACATAATATGTCAGTTCATACTGATGTGAGTCCGCATACACTGAGAAATGTACTGATTTTTTGTCATACTGTTGATGCTATATAATGAAAGAAACCTTCGTATAGCATGGGTAATGATGATACTATTCTTGTAATATTGTTTGTAAAATCAAATCTTCAAACCAAAAAATTATGGGATTTTTCCAAAATTTGATTAACAGTTTGTACTATGGTTTCAGTTTGTCTGATGAAAACTCAGTTCCTTAACCTTTTCTTACTCTGTACATAGCTAGCTGTGGAGGACAATAAGATTGGCAACCTGGTATCATTCTGTAAGGCACTAGTAGCAGTTTTGATAGTTATTGGGTGTCCAGTTCATATAACAAAACATAAATTGGCATTCTATTAATCAACTTCAGACATGATGTTAACACTCTGACAAAGCTGTCGATCTATACATGAAGTTTCGCATGAATACCCTACACACACCCCATTTGATACACACAACAGATTGTTAGAATATTTCAGGATTCCCACTCTTCTATAACACACTTAGCAAAAGAGAGGAAAAACACCTTGGTAAAGAGTTGAAATGAAGACGGGAGCTAGTTTCACAAGTGTTCAAACCTTTTGCGCTCAATATAATGATATATTATTACAATAAATCAACCACACTGATCCCCTTTCACTAGTCTGAAGATACATTTTGAAGCCAATTTGTGATTGGTCAATGGCTTTATAATGCTGATCATACTGATTCAGGTATTTCCGTGTCTTTTGGGACAGGACAAAGTTTCTCTTCCATATCCTATTGGATCTGCTTCGCATGAGAGTTGCTAGCATCATCTTTTCTCTAATTACTATGGACACAACGGTTAAGTCTTTGGTAATGATGCGCATTAATCTCCAGAACCGTATGCGCAGCATTGTTATTGCTTCATTTGACGTTTGGTTTATTGATTAAGCTTTTTATCATCTCAATGTTAATAAACACTAGATTGGAATGCACCGGCATATCAAGAGACATATATATGCTCTGATGCATATACAAGACTAAATTATCACATTTATTCTCCATAATGCAGCAACACATTAATCATTTCACAACTTTTAAAATTTCAATGTCATATTTATAGAACTAAACTTTAGATTAGTACTAGTACGCGTCATGATCAGGAAAATATCCCACCATTTATGCTTCTTAAAAATTTATCAACGATATTCAACACCCTTCATCTAAAATATGATGTTGGATGGCAGGCGACTCCTGAAATTAAGGTTTTTCTTGAAGTAATTTCCATTTACACCAGTAATAATTCGAATGAATTTCTATCGTTTCTTTTTTTCTTCACCTGTCAAAGTTATGAGTGAAGATCATGGGTTTTTTTTTTTTGAATAAACCAAACATGAATTACAGGTACAGCAAGAACTTGGCGAAGGTTATAAATTATCAAAATCCTATCAAAAACTCATTGGATCAATCTCGGCCCAACGATTGCGTGAATGCAGGACAATCATACATATTTTCATTCATTTTCTAATGGCATTTTTGAAACACATTCAAATAAAACTTCTGTCTTTACATACTCAGGAAATACATATTTCCCCTTGTTAACAAACATTTGAACTCTCTTCAAACAAAGCTCCAAGACCATGAAAAACAATCATAGAGTGACACTCTTGATGAAACATCAAAGTTCCTAAAATTGGGGCATTCTAAAATATATGCATATTAGTCAAAATTACAATAACTATCTCAATGCATGTCTTTCTAATTTTAGAACCTTTTGTTTTTGAAAAAGTGATATCACCATTAATTGTTGAGCGTTTATATTCAATGTATATGATGAATATAACATTTAAATTGTGATGCAACATTTTATCATACATCTACGTCTGGCAGACATTTATAAGATTAAGTCAATAACGTATTAAGCACTTTTCATAGCACAAATTAACAAAGTTGTATGGAATTTTAGGATGTTTGCGGGCTTTTGTGACTCTCATATTGCACTAATAACAAGTGAAACATTATCTTTACCTCATAGTAGTATGGCAACTTTTATTTTGGTAGTTATGATAGTTAATATGATGAACTCATAAGTTAGATGGAATATGATCACTCTACATCATGGCTGGACTGTAATAGATCATCTGCAACTGTTTCCTGCACACTCTCTTTTGGGTGAGAACTCTGACTGCCAATCTGGGAGGGGTCCTCTCAAAGCTTGATACCATTACCGAGAAATGTTCTAATGTTAATTATGCGCAACAAGAGCAACATCTTACTGATATCAAAGTAAAAATAAAAACTAGTTTCTGAAATATTGCATCATTCGGTTATAATTCCAATTTTTTGCTTCGGTGACCTTCGATTTTGTGCAGTACTCTTGACTTAAAGGGTCATGCATCACTTCATTGGGTTCCCAGGCAACAATTCTTTAGTGGATAATAATTATTCAAATCCATGCAGTCAGTGAAAAAATTATGCCCCGGAAAACAATGTTTACACCATTTATTTGCATGGTGATCTTGACCTTTTGACCAATAACTGCGACTTCAATGGATCAATGACACTTTCCTTGGGGTGCCCGAGGATAAGAATCTGTGAAACTATAGAGGCGCAAAAGAAGTCTGTGTCTGGGTACAGAACTATTTCGGATGGACGGCCAGTCTGACCGCGGACAAGCGAAAACATTAATTTTGAAGCGCCCCATTCATAAGATGGGTGATAAGATATTTATTTCTCTATACATGTGATGTATTTAAATTCTACTCTTCCCTATCATTAACATTCTAGGTCCAATTGAGTCGTCAAAGAATTCCCCAGCCATTGAAATAGCTTGTTAACTTTGTAACTATACTTTATAAGATTTCCTACCAGCGACTCACAGTCCAAGCATCTCCTTTGAGGAGCAATATGGGCTACAGATGTCATGTGGATTGTAACTCATCCTATAATGTGCCATTATAATTTATTTCACCTTGTCATATACTTTCCTCATTTTTTTAAAGTTTCTAACTTTTAATATCAAACATATTAAAAAAATATTGTGCCTCCTTCATCCAGTGTTCTGAACCCAGGGCAGTACACCTAATCTTGCTAACTGCAGCATTACTCCGACAGATGCTCAATCATATTACTCAAATCCAAAGTTTTACCATTAAACTAGTAATGGGAGGTTTTGTGCCATTTTTATCTAATACCCAGTTACATACAGTCATAATAATTACAATCTTACTGTATGGGTTTTTGGATGTAATACTAATAGTAAAGTCAAGGGTAAGGACGCCATCACTCGGGCAATTACTCTCTAGGTCTGAACACTAAAACATAATTAGTAGGTATAGAGGTACTCTATCTGACCATCTCATTTTGGTACTGGACTGCCACCAGATCAAAATAGGTACTTTGGTGTTACTGTACATTACCTAGTTATCAGCTGGAGATACTAAAATCTATGTCACCAATCTGTTGTTATCCATGAGAAAGTCTGCTGGTTGTAACTCATTGGCTTTTAAAGATATGAATATTATAAGTAAAGTACGTGCATAATAATTCCCCACCTATTTACAATGGCTTTCTATTCACGGCGTTGAAATGCTTAATTTTAGATGTAGAATAACATTTTCTCAATTCATGCGAAGACTAATCATGTGAGGAAGGAGTTGATTTGATGTCTCAGTTGTCAGGAAAATAGAGCTGTTGCGAAGGAAGCTCGCTCTCTTCCATCCTCAAGTATTTTTTGTCGCAAACTGCCGAGGATGTGCTGAAATTTTACTTTATGATCTCTCTCATGTATTTATTCCAAGGGGTAGGGGTTTTGGTTTATAGGACCCAGAAGTTGACTGGATTAACGCAAAGATGTGTCAGATTTATGTAATATATTGGAATAGGTTGGCTGCATTTTAAAGTGTAGCGAGGTTTTCTTTCTTGGGCAGTTTCCGGGTTGTAATTTGGACCGTTGTTTTGAATCTATTGTTGATTGTTATCTTTTATTGTCGTTTAATATTGTGTTTTTTCTGTTTGTCTCTTAGTATGCCTGTTTGTTCGATACACGATGTATTTGCGTATTTTTTTCTTGTTCTTATTACTGTTTCGATCATTAATATGTGTTCTTGTTAGGGTCCTTATATGGTTTGTGTGAAGCAGGTAAGTGCACTAACTGGCTTCTGTTGTTATTTTTTATTACTAATTACTGTAAAATGAACTTTAAATTCTGATCGACCCATGCATGTTTGCTGCAGCTAATTCTCAGAGGCAGTGGACTATGGAGTATTTAAAAATATTAATTAGGGATGTAGACTCCAATATATGTTCTTTGACAGAAGTGCTGCTGGGGTCATGGTACGCCACTTGATAAAACCTTGGTAATGATGTTCTGGACTGGCGTGTGAGTTGAAATGTGTTTAACATTTTCGTTTCGTCTGCGCAAATAGCTTTTGGTATCTCTGACTCATATATCATCATTTTATCCTTATTCATTCGCTCCAACTTTTTTCCCTTTTCCACAACTCTTCCTTCTCCAGACCCTGGGTGTGTCTCCCTTTCACCAAAATTGGTAAACAATTATCCTTGGGTTAGTGGAATTTTCACAAACTTATAATGCTAACAATGAAATGGGCCAAGGCTCCCATCAAAAAGGGAGATACACATGAATATATGGTATAATAAGGGTGTCATTTTGAAAATCGTTTCATCAAAGGAGCACGACTTCCTTTGAAAAAGAGAAGATACTTGTTATGCCACAAAAATAAGGAGTACTCTGAGTTTGTAAGGGTTCTATTAGAAATTTTTACTATGAAGAAGCATTTCTGATACTAGATGGCGACGAAAATGTCGCATCGTTGTATCCAAAATCAATAGCTAGTGCCCAAGTGAACTGGACGGCGGTGATCGAGATTCCAGCACAGATGATACTCGCAGAGGGTGCATCATTAGAGATTGATACTAAAGGTTAGTTATTTATTGAGACTGCTAGTATGTATAAGTGGAAAAACTATTCTTCTCTTCCCTACTGACACATGGGTGAAGGCTAATGGCATGATCCTCCGGGTCGTCCCACCGTCCCCGATTTGGTTAGACGCTGAAGTCATGCCTGTCGAAACCCTCTTTGCATTGGTTCACTAACTTAGACTGACTGTTTTGAAACCTGGTACCATAATAGTACCGTGGGTTAATTTCTGCCAAATAGGTGCGTGTCATATCATGTACGAGAGTCGAACTCGTCTATTTTCTTGTTTACAAGTCAGAATCTGACTCCACTGATCAACTTGGTATGTCTAACTCAATGAACAGTCTTCATACGGGAGAAGTGCGAACGGATAGTTTGAACCTCCAATCCCCGGAATTTAGCCCCAGAGGTTATTTAATGCTTCTGTATCTAATCCCTCGATATGGGCTAGTTCCCCCATGCGTGAAGTCCTTGGTGATACAGAACTTGCGTTTGTCCGTTCGCGAGAGCATCTCCTCGTCCGAATGTGGCTCGCTTCCTCGACTTTCTCGTGCTATTGCTGCTGACCTGTAGTATCTTTGTTGCTGTGTGATAACTTGGCTAGAATTAACCGTTGGTTATCCGATGTAAATGGAGCATTTTCTTTAACCTTCGCACTCTATGCAGTTATGTTATTCTTCGGATCTTATTGTCGATTGCTTTGAAAAATGTAATTGTTTTCTCCCCTTGGTCATGTCTGTGTGAACATTATCAGCTTTATTCGATTAGAAAACCCGATTCTTCTATGTTTAATTAATGAATATTTTTCCTATAGTGGGATAGGAGTTAACCTTGGTAATGAATCCAGTTTCCTTTGTTTTAGAAAAATGTCAACTCGATCTAAAGCGTTAAATTATTTAAAGAGTTACATTTATTTTTTTGTCGAAAATTGCTGCGTCTGGTGGCTGATATCAAAAATTGAGTTCCTGTACTCATGATATACTATTCCACATATACTCAGTAATTATATAATTCATCATTTGCTTTTGTCAATAAAATCTTGCTTCTATTTAGAGGATACAATGCAGCACCATATAAAAGTCCTACGACTGCTTGTCACTTCAAAAAAGGAATGTTGCATAATTTTGTAAATGTATGATTTTTATGCTTAGAAAAGATCTTACAACACGCCGATAAATAATGTTTTGCCATTTAATGATTAACTGCTGAGGTCCAGCTGGGAATTACAGGCATATATGTGGCAAGAAACCAAGAGTTGTGTGTGTATTGTGCTTTCTTTCCCTAGTTCAGAGCTCACCAATGTGTAGTTGTAAGGCCAATTTAACTTTATTAATATCACCCGAAGTGTGAGATATTACTTTCCTCAGGCCACCAAGCTGTATGAATGCCATTTCATTGTATTATGTTGCAGTCTGGCACTTCGGCCCGCACAGATGTCTCGTGTCTAAGGAAGTACTTACAGCTTGGACCTGTGACAGTTACCCGGATATGTCGGAAAACTATAATGATCCGTATATTGATACATAATCTTGCCGATGGATAGCATTAAGAACCCAAAAGGACAGATATCTTGGTATTCCATACATATTAGGCATTATCAGTACGTCATACACTCCCTCAGGCCATTTATAGTCTGATCCTTCGAGTATTTGGCTCCAGGTCTTGTGGCACTACTGTGTTCCTTTTAATAAAGTTTTACTTTTTCATGTTTCGGATTTCCAACATTTCGATTTTAGCGTCCACTGAAGAGACAAATATCTTTGTCCAATGTGCACTGGGGCCCATCAAAAATTGGTACCGTATACGATTTATATATTGCTTATAACCTAACATCTTTTATTTGTCATCAAAACTAACGTGGTATAGCAAATTCAATCGATAAAGTATTATTGTTTGCATAAATATACTGGTGTATTTTGAAATTTGATAAAGAGAGATAACTCTCAACGTATGTATTGTGCAAATTTCAAATTGTGTGAGACAGTGAATAAAACATTAAATATTGATTAATTGACAAGGTACAAAATGGAATAGATAAATCGACTTCCAATAAATGTCATGAAATGAAGATTAACAGTCCTAATTCATTCAATCTAATTTATATGCTCATCCTTATAAATTATAATAGCTTTACAAGTTTGTCTTTGGTCAATGCATTATTGTGTCATTCCCCCAGTTATCTCTATCAAAATGTTGAAATACACTATATTTAATTATCACTTTATTCTACTCGTATTTTATCGCTCCCTTACATGGGGACTTACTGATGATCTCAAACATTTCTGTGACACTCGTGTGTTATAATAGGATTGAGTTGTCAATCGGATTTAGTGACTGTCCTTATGCGGGCATGTTGTTCCATATTTGCGAGGGCAATGTAAGGGGAAATTTTTTGGTATTAAATAACTCGCACTATTTCCGTTTCGAGTTGAATACGCTTTCATCTAGCGTTAGAATATTCTTTCTTTCTAAACGCTGCACTTTTCTCTACTTCAATTCCCCTTAATTCTGATTTTGAACGGTTTTCGGTCACTATTCTGATTTTTGATTTGGTTATTTCCTTAGGATCCGACCCTAAATTTGATCCTCTCGATAAATGTACCATCATTTTAACGTGCAAACCTTTAACCGTGTGATTAAAATCGGGGGATGGTATATATTCTGTAGATTATCTAGAGTTATACATCGGGCAATTTTTTCAAAGTTGGAGGTGACCTTAGATATTTTTTTTACATCATAACAATTGTACAAATTGACTTACCACACATTTATGTTGTTTTCGTTTTTGATTCGAAGCGAATC